>JAXIVD010002109.1:5000-47500 GCA_036785275.1 Cancer borealis
CCCTGCCTTGTAACACCCCTGCCTCCCATCTCCGTCATGTGCCTGTTAGCCTTCGAGTGTCTTCACGTCAACAGCCACACGTGAGGCTGAGTCAGCTGGTCTCTGCCGCAGCCTGAGGGACAACACACCTTGATGTTTATTTTTATATTACTTATTTGAACAGTCATGGAAGCACTAGCCCTGCATTCCTCTTATCCACCTCCCTCTCCTCTCCTCTCCTCTCCTCTCCCTAACACCTGTCCTTATAAGTGCTACACACGCAACGACATCTGTTGAAATATAAACTTGTTTCCTTATTAACATACACACACGAAAGCAGCTCTAAAGGATTATAAATGGTAAAGAAAATATTACGCACAATGCTGATCCTTAAGGAGAGAGAGAAAAATGGAGATGAATAGAAGCATTAAGGTGCATTTTGGTGTTGAACTGACCGAGCGAAGGAGGCTGCAGGGCTTCGATGCTTCACTCAGCAGAGTCGGGTGTCTCGGTTACACGCGATGCAAGAATGAGAGAAGGAACTCAAGATGCCTCGATGGATCCAGGACACGTAATGCACAGGGTAGCTGGGACACACGCCAGGATAACTTATAGACGCGCTCACCCTCCTTCACGGACGATGTTTTTTTAGGCTGAGAGGCAGGCGTACCAACATTCAATGTCAACGACCGACGGAGAGGTTGGCAATCCGCGTCAGTAAAACTATAAATCTTTCCCACATCACATAACGAACAGTGATCTTGTGAGAAAAAAAAATTAAAAAATCACTGAATTCTTGTACTCGTTAGGAATATTTAGAATCATTACGTATAAACTACATCGTATAATGTGGGAATGAGTCAATTTGAGCATTACATCGGGACAGAGAAGCATGTTTTCTGCGTGAGGTAGAAGGGCGTCTCTCTATAAATCCATGTACAAGAGCATCACGAGAACCCTTCAGTGCCTTGCCTGTGCCCTGATGCCCTGTGACCTTAGCCTGGCGCCCCATCTCACTACCTCACTACCAGGACGCAGCCAAGCATAGGTATTGGTGTTATTGATATCAAGGAAGGAAGGATTTGAGGTTTCAGTGACTAGTGTGGGTAGTTATCCCTTTGTTATCTACGACTTGTTATAAAAGTACTGATCAATGACTTTACATGTGAGGGAAAAATGCTGTTTGAAATGTTTATATGTATATCTTATCTATGAAACGTCCTGGAAATAAATGTTTGTCTGTCTATCTATTTTTTTTCATTCTATATCACATATCATGGAATCCTGAAACGACTTTTGTTATTTTAGTGGTGTTAAGTGGTACTTCAAAGGCATTCTGGCTCTTATATTCATATTTTCAATTTTACGGAGCGACATTTTGAGTTCTTGACTAGTTTCCAAATGTACGAAAGAAAGGATGTATAATAATGTAATGTAGAAGAAAAATGTAGGATGATGAATTTAGGATGACAATGTAGGATGTGAATAAAGGATCAGAATATAAACACAGGATGAAAATGTAAGATGAGAGCGAAGGATAGAAATGAAGGATAAACATGTATGATTCGTATGTAGGGTGATAATGTTATGTAAAAAAAGAATGTAGAATATGTATGTAGGATTTATACGTAGGATGAGAATGTCCTATCTATAAACTGATAATGTAGAAGGTGAATGTAGGATGCAGATGTAGGTTAGGTTAGATTAGGTTAGGTTAAGTTAGGTTTGTATGTAAAATAGTGAAAGGTTTTTTATCCTCAAACTGTCACCGGCAGATGAAGGTCAAAGACATATCATAGTTTATCGTACAGTCTCCCCAAACATAGAAAGGAAGCCAAGATTTCTAACGCGTCCTCTTAGTAACCACGTACAGCGACAACCAACATTGTTTTGCACATATGTTTTGTAAGGTCGAGTGACGCTAGCCAGGTTGTTTTTCTGCGATCCCGGACAGAGTGGAAAAAAAGGAAGGTTATTCATGCACGAGAAAAACTTTATGGAAGGAAATCCCGGGGTAGCGGTAGGGGGAGGCGAGGCGAACGAGTCTGTTGTAAAGACGCCACGTGAGGATATGAAAGTAATGTGTTATGTGCATGTTTGGAGCGTTCACCTAGCGGCCATCACGGTGACTTGCCTTGAGTGTTGAAAGGAATAAATACATAAACAAATAAATAAATAAATAAATAAATAAATAAGTAAATTAATAAAAAATAAATAAAAATAGATAAATAAATAAAGGAATGAATGAATAAAAGAATAAAGGAAATTCTAAGGAGAGTAAGTTTCCTAGGATTTTTTTGAACGAGTCAAGAGGTTAGTTAGGTGATAAAGTTACGTCAAAGGATTAAATTGGGTTGTTAATGTGTCTAAATAACAAACGATCAAACCTCACCATAATAATAATGATAATCATCATCATCACATCATCACCAGTTTGATATATATATAATGAGTATTGATTACGTACATAAGTATACTTCCACTACACACTACACAACACTCACACTGCATGAAAACTTTAATCCCTCTTGGAATTTCTCTCATCCCACACCATATGCTTACCATCACATCATCCCAGCACTCAAAGTCACCAAATAGCACATTAATCACCTCCAAATCACCTTAAGCTTATTCCCCAAAGCCCGAAGCACCATATTATACAGACTTTCTCCGCCGCCATCAAATCCAGTGCATTATAGAAACCTAACTCATTCTGATGCATTGTGGGAACTTGTAAAAGAGGACGTTAAGTATAAAAATAACCCAGATATGAAGAGGCTTTCCCAGCGTGAGTCAAGATCTCAAGGCATTAGTGTCAAGGACAAAACCACGTCAATGAAATCGGTGTGTGTGTGTGTGTGTGTGTGTGTGTGTGTGTGTGTGTGTGTGTGTGTGTGTGTGTGTGTGTGTGTGTGTGTGTGTGTGTGTGTGTGTGTGTGTGTGTGTGTGTGTGTCTGTACAAACAAGCATTAACTCACCGCCTTAAGGTAGCAATAACCTCAACCTCGTTAACCACAGTCCTGGAAATTGTTGATATGCTTCACTTTCCTCCAGTTCCCTCGGTGATGCTTTTTTACAATGGCACTGAAAAAAAATATATATCCTTGACACGATGTTCAAGGGCACAGCCGCCGCGCCACCCCACACCAGGCAGAATTAGATTATACCATACACTCCAAGATCCCTCCCCCCCGCCCTTCCCACATAACACATGGAAAGAAGCTCCTCTCTCATTCATTGATATATATATATATATATATATATATATATATATATATATATATATATATATATATATATGTAAGCGTGTCTCCTATTGGCTGCGAGTCTGATGTCGTGCTGTGATTGGCTGGGAGTGAAGCAGTGAACTGAAATGGCGTCGTGTTGTCATCGCCTATCAAGGATTTTTTTTATTTCCACTTAAGACTGAATAAACTCTGATCCTTTCACTCAGTTTATTAGTAACAGAAACAATGTCAATAAATCCCATTTCACACATCTATGACCGATATATAAAACAGAAACAACTATTCAACTAGGTATATAAACTATTTGACGAGGTACATGAACACTAAAAACGAAACAGATAATTGGGACAGGGTTCGTACGCTCGACTCACCCCACGATTCAGCTTCACCATTCACACTAGAGGCGAAATCAACGTAAAACAACAGCCTTATATACAATAGGTGACAATGCTAATACAATAAAACACTATGAGACGACACAGTGACTCGTGAGTCCAATAAACACTAACATAGTACAGCATTATAATCATCATATACTAGTAACTCTAAAACAACGCCATCTACCTTCATTCCGACACACTATCCTGTCTTGATACATTAAAATTAAACAAAACAACAATATCTACATTAAAGCATATCATACATTCTACCACTTTTAACAAACCATCATTATTATTAAGTGTCCAATCCGCTGAGGTCTAGTTCTATCTAATGCTAACAGTAGTTTGAGCTATGTAATCTTTACGTGAACTATCTTTAACTGACAATCGGTATAGTTATTTGTGGTTTGGAAATGTGTGTATGGAAAGGCAAGTGTAAATGCATCACTGACAACTTCTTGATCGAGCCTTTCAATTGAAGTTAGGATATTGAACTATAAAACTAATTATCTCTCTCTCTCTCTCTCTCTCTCTCTCTCTCTCTCTCTCTCTCTCTCTCTCTCTCTCTCTCTCTCTCTCTCTCTCTCTCTCTCTCTCTCTCTCTCTCTCAATGTAACGCCTCACCACATTAATACCTAGTTCGTCTACCTAACAGAGGACAGGAAAGAGGATAAAACCCTCTACCTCTTCTTGCCTTCTTGTTTTTTAAGAGGGAACTACTGTCCATCTTCCCTTTTTATTTCTTTCCAAAATTTTTTGATGGCCAGACACGTGAGAGTTGGAAAAAGTGTTTGAGGTTGTTTTGGTAATGAAACTGATGCATTACAGCGTTGGTTATCCTTGTTTTGTCCTTTATGGCTCTACATGTACTGGATACTAATATGTTTTTCCCTCTTTTAATCTTTAGTCTTCCCTCACTTGTCTAAATGAAAAAGGAAAGAAAAAGAAGAAGAAAAACGGACTGAGGTACGGGAAAGTTATATCAGTTTGTCCACCTCTCACTCACTGGTCCGTATTTTTTCATTTGGTTTTTTGATAAAGAACAAAATAATAAATGTAGTGATTAGTGTTTCAAAGTGTAACGTTAATTAATACCACTTTAAGGACCCACCAGAGAGCTGCGTGATCACCTCGTTCTCGTCTCAGTCTTGTGTTCCCTCTGTTCCCTCAGCACCGCCAGGCCCTCCCCTCGGCCCTGTGTGACGCGGGGAAAAACTGTATGAATATGAAGAACGAAATGTATGAATATGAAGAACTGAATGTATGAATATATTAAAGGGAAGACTTGGGAGTGAGAAGCAGGAACCATGACAATCTGTTTTCCTTTTCTTTTCTCAGGCAAATAAAAAAATAATAAATCTCCTCTGCATTGTCAGGTTATTGCACAATGCTTTATATTCATGTTAATGTCAATAATGAGACAGGCAAATATTACACACCAACCTTCGTTACGTCATCTTTCCTTTACATTAGTTAGTGTCAGCAAAACATGACGATTTCCTGCAACGCAAATCAGTGAAATATCAAGAGTCATACCTGTGATGTTGTCTCCTCTGACGAAGGCCTCGTGAGAACTCCTGAGGGCGTCTCGAGTGCTACAGGTCGACTCCCTCTGTCTCAGGCCGCCATTACGTGCCCCGCCGCGTTCTGTAAGCCTCTCAGGCCCCATCATGTCCACTGCTTCTTGCTTTGTTAAATAATCTTCCTTCAATAACCCGGAAGGAGCCACGTCACCAACACTTGCAACACTGCCGCTGACACACGAGGTTGCTGACTCTGAAACCACGAGGGCTGTCTCTGCTGACTCACCACCATGGTCTCGGACTGTACTGACGTCACAAACAGGGGCCTGGGGGCTTAGTGAACCCTCGAAAAAGTTTTTCACTCCTATTTTTTCTTCTCCTCTTCCTGCAACTTCAAGAAGATTTTTCTCTTCTCCATTGGTGGTAGTGAAAGGAGGCAAAGTTTGAGGTGTCTGTATCAGGCCTCCGTCAACATCCTCAGGGGAGTCCTGCAAGGAGGGGAGACTCAGGCTGGAGCAGGATGTTGTGTTTGATTCATCCTCATCAACATTCCTTAGCTGAGGCATCCCAGAAGTCATATTGCCAAATATTTGAGTTCTTAGAGATTTGTTCCTTTCCGTGTTTTCCTTCATTCCCTCGCCTGCCACGACCTTCTTCGGTGAGGAGTTTGCTGAGCTGACACTCTCTTCCTCGAGCACACTATCGTCGTCCTGCCAACTGGAGTCATCCTCGGCTAAGCTTGACTCCTCCGGTGTCTCCACGTTAAGATCGTCCACGCTGCCTTCCTCCTCCGAGGTGTCAATGGAGGACTCAATTTCCTCCTCCCAATCAGCGTCCTCCAAGATACTCCTCCTGACTCCCTCCATCCAACGCTCGCCGAACACGGGGCCGCCAACACGACGCCCAGGGAGCCTCATGCCATTCATTGGTCTTCGTGTTATTGGTTCTTCGTCCTCACCGCTCTCCAGCTCACTCCCGTCCGCCAGCTGACGGAGGAGGGCGGCGTGGGGGTGGCGAGGGTGGATCGGAATTGTCTCCTCGGCCTCTAAATCCAAATTCTCCAAGATCTCCTCGATGTCAGACTGGTTCTCGGTATTGGTGTTATGTCTTGCCACCAGCTGCCGCAGGAACGCCTGAGTGTACTGGTCTGAGTCAAGGCTTGGGGAAGGTGGTCTTACATCTTCTCCTTCCACGGCGTCTTCGTCATGTTCATCACCTTCCAAGCTACTCTCCCTGCTTGTAATGTTCATGTTCTGGCGATTCGTGAAGAGCGGCTGGTTTGTCTGTTCCTCTTCCTTTTCCTCTTCCTCCTCCTCCTCGTGGTGGTATGGTAAGGAACAAGAAGCCTCCTCTTCGTCGGTGTTGTCCAAGGTCTGCCCAACAAGCTCTGTGTTGGTCGTGTGAGCTTGGATAAAGTTATGACAACTCCTGAAGAAGAGTTGGTCCTCCTCTTCGTTGTCCTCTGCGTCCTCCTCCTCCTGGTACCGAAGAGGCAGGGACAAGCGAGGACAAAGAGTATCGTACTGACATTCTGGAACTTTGAAAACATTCCTTGTTGACTCTAAGAAACTTCTTTCATTACTTTCCAGTTCCTTAGAAGGTTTTGAACATTCCACGTCCGAGTCTTCCTCCGATGTGTCTTGATGAACAATTTTCAAATCCTCATAATATTTCGGATTCCCATTTTCTTTCTTAAATCTTGACTTTTCTTCAACAATTTCTGAGTTTGATGAGTTTTCGGAAGACAGAACCTCGACTTCCTTTGAATCTTCGTGTTGCATAATTTGGTTCGATTTCTCCACATTCTTGATGTTGTTCAGAGCACAGAGACTGTCCACTTCATCAGAACCTTCGCTCAGGAATCCCAGGAGTGTCTTGAACCCTTCGTCGTGGAAAAGGTCACTCTGCTCCTCCAACACGTTCTTCTTCACGTCAAGCGCCTCGGGAGTCTCGTCTGTGTGTAGCTCGTTAACTCTTTCCTCCGGATTAGTGTGGACAGATTCCTTTTCCACTCCTTCCTCCTGCAGCTCCTTATTCTCAGTATTTTCTTCCTTCTTTAGTCTCTTTATCGCCCACGCCTTGGCTTCAGGCGTTAGGGCGTAGATCTTTTCATTACCATTGTCTTGCACGTAAATACCCATGTCTGAAGGCCCGGCAGGTGCTGCAGCGCCCTCGGACATCTCCTTCTCCTTGGCTGCTCGCTCCGCCAACACCCTCTGACGAAGCCTCAATAAATCTGCAAACGAGGAAGGATGAAGGATTAGAAGGTTAACAGTAATAAAGGCCTCAGATTTGTGACTCATATATTTACATGTTTCTAGTTTATATAATCATGAAGGGCTGACGAAAGATTGTTTGTGTATCAGGACACCAAAAATATCATGGTTCCGCAAGATGGTAATGGCCTACATGGTTTAACTTGGTTTGCTCAATAATGATACAAATAATACAAGTTATCATTACAAAGATGTATAAGAGTGAAGTGTAACCATAATAGTTCTGTTTAGTCTCTATTGTAAAGGAAATCAGAGTCATATAGGAAGGTTCCATGATTCCTTTGTTTTCGTAATGAGAAGGTTTCAGGATCTTACCGTCCACACACTCCCTCTGACGGCGGTGTTCCCTCTCAGCCCACTCCTTCCTCGTCGTCCTCTCAGCCTCCATACCACCGGTTTTCCTGAAGATGACATGCAATGAAACTCAATTACTTGCGAACATATACATAAAAATAGAAATAACCATCTTTCCTTTCCTCTAATGTCTCAATTTAACACTACCTTTCATTCTATCCTTTCAACCGTCCCTTCTTTCCTTCAATGCCTCTATCCATCCCTAGCTGTCCTATCCCTCTATCCTTCCCTTCTATCCTCCAGCTCCGCCACCTCACCAGGCCTCGGCAGCAGCACGGTCCACGGGGAAGACAGGCCGGTCATCCAGGTAAGTCAGCTCAGGACAGGTGAGTATAAAGGTGTTCCTGTAGGGCCTTACCTCCCGTGTTGCTAAGTTACCTGTCGCCTGGATACACCTGAGCCCCTTCACCTCACCCAGAGTCTGCACGGAAGGAGTCAGTAAGAAAGAGAATGACTTAAACTCGACAAATTAGAAAATAAATATAAATCCTTAAATAAAAGACATTCAATGGTACTACAGCAATACATAAACACAATTTAAAAAAAAAAAAGGTAAATAAACTTTAATTATACAATACAAACGAAGATAACACAGAGAACACTGACAAAAAAAAGTTACCAAGATGTAAATTAATAGACGAACACACACGGACAGGTAAGAACTCTCAGGTCACCCACCAGAGCGAGGCCAGGTCCCTGCAGCTGGTTGTGAGAGAGGTCCAGAGAGCAAAGGGCGGGGCAGGTAGCAAGGGGCGCGAGGGAGGACATGGAGGAGAGGCGATTGTGACTGATCTGTAACGTCTCCAGATGCACCAGACCACCTGTAAACTCACCTGTGTTACAATTGTTCTACTGCAAGACAATTTAGGACCAATATTAATTCTTCTGTTTTGTTTCATTATTCCTCTGTTATGATTCGAATTATTGTGTGTAAATAAAGACATACATATAAAACTACTACTACTACAACTACATCAACCTTGGATTATCGTACTTATGTGTTCGATATGTGTGATCATGTTGTACGATACATTGAGAGTCACCAGGTTGTCCAGGTTCTGTACACCGGCAAGGGAGGTGAGCAGGTTGTGGTGCAGGTGTAGTGAACGCAGGTGTCGTAGGTGATCCAAGCCTGACACATTCCTGAAGCCATTGTTCTCGAGCCAAAGACAACGGAGTCCGGTGTATTCCTCCAAGTTCTCGATTTTTGTGTAACCTGAAGAACGTGTTTTGTTTTTTATTTAATTGTTTTTTTTGTTTGGTTCAACTTTTTACTTGTGATTTTTTTTAACGTGATGTTTTTGTCTGTATTTATTGATCCTTCTTTTTTTCATATATGTCTGAGTGTTATTTTTTTTTTTTCCATTTATAATATTACGTTTTGTTTTGTTTTTCATTATTGTTTTTCTCTTTACTTTATATTCACTTTCTTATACGTATCTACTTATCTATTTCCTTTTACGTATTTAACATTATAATCTATTTCTCTCTTCTAATCTCTAAGTCACATTACAAAACTTACATATCTTTTTTTTTTTTTAACATATACGTACATCTATTTTTTTCATCATCCTAATAATTATCTTCTCCTTCCTTGTGTTCCATTCTACCTATACTAACGAAAACCATCTCTTACATAACACCACAATTAATTAACCTAAGCCTATTTTAAATTATGTCTCCTATATACTTTAAATGTCATCCCCTTTTCATTTTAACTTCCATACAACACATAACATAACACAAGTACCGTTCATGTACCATACAAGAAGGTCAGGGTGTATATATTCCATCTTGACCCTCGTACGTGACTTTGACTCTTTAGGGGTAAGTTGTGTCTCACCTTGAAAGTGCAGGTACAGAACATCGTTAAGGCCGGGCACGCAGTACAGGTGATGCTGCTTACATAACTTCTTTAGGCTTTCCTTCGTCATCCTGAGAATAACAAAGCGCGGTAAAGATGTGTGTCTTTGTCAAATTCTTGTTCATCCTAGTTTTTTTTTTTTTTTTAATGGGGGAGTGCATGTATGTGGCTTTTTTTAATCTATTGCTATGTTGGTATCTTATTTTCTTCTGTTTCAATCTTCTCTCTCTCTCTCTCTCTCTCTCTCTCTCTCTCTCTCTCTCTCTCTCTCTCTCTCTCTCTCTCTCTCTCTCTCTCTCTCTCTCTCTCATCAATACGTAACAAATTCACTACTCGTCACCATCTCCTCAGCCAATCAATACAAGAACAAAGTTACCCAGTAGTATGGTAATGCCTCGTCCTACGCCACCAACACACTCACCATCCCTCACACACTCTTACCTCGGCTCGCCATGCCTCTCAACCTCCTTCTCCATCACGCACTTGTTAGTTCACCCTCAGGAGGAGTTTTCAGGCCTCACGCACACACGAACTGACCACTTCAAGGACGGGCAAGACATATCTCGAATGTAAACACGAGTTGCGTTTTGTCCTAGCAACGCGTCCTTAGCAACGGTGCTGTCATGGTGATAAGGACGCTGCCTCTCCGTCAGTAGCTGCCACAAGCTGACTCCCGCACCACCTCTGACAGCCAAACACGCTCATTTTTTGGTTTAGTATAGTCTTTTTCTTTATGTAGACTATTTTTTCGCTTCGCTTTGGTCAAGTTGGTCTCACATCGCCGGTGACAGCCACGACCACTCGATTACAGTTCAATGCTCGCTCAATTGGGGTTTGGAACACACACGAGGCTCGAGCATAAAAAAATTCTGTTTGATCCGTCCAGTTGTCTTAAAAGTAAAGGGAAACACCTGATAATTGAGAAGGAGAGAGTTAATTTGCTTTGCTCCAAGTTTAAGACATAAAACACCAGCAAACAAGGATTTAGTAGACGTGAAGAAGTTGTTCTCCTTCGACTAGTCGCCCAATAGAGTTAATTTAATAGTAAGTAAAGATATTCAGTCTATTAAGAAAAGTAGCACTCCAAATAATATAAAGTGTCAAGTGTCCGCCGCCTTAGCCTCGAGGTGCTCTGTGTTGCATGACCGTAACAGCCTCCGTCAGCCACCCTTGGAGGAGCAGAGTGAACCCCGCGTCGCCATGAAGACAAACAAAAGGATGAAGGACCTCCCGCTGCTCTCCGCCATCGGGTTCACGGGTAAACACTGCATGGTTGAGGATGAACGGCATTATGGGTTAAAGGATTCCAGCTCGTCCTTCAGCGTGCGGCACTTATAGGTTTATTTATATTCCTACAGGTAAAGTTGTGGGCGGGCTGCACCTTCAGGAAGACCGCAGCCTCGTGTACCCACTAGGCGTAGGTGTGGGCGTGTGGGACAGGGCAGGAGGCCGCCACGCCATCCTGCACGGCCACACACGCCCAGTAGTCGCCCTCACCGCCTCCCGCTCCGGTAAATTGATCGTCTCCGCCCAGAACAGTGACCCCGGGTGTCAGGTAGGGTGGAGGGAGGGAGGGAGGGTAACAAATGTCACTTTTTGTGTGTATCTATAATATATATACAATGTAATATTTCAGTTATCATTTACTAATGTTTTTAAATGTAACAAGACGCTCACGAAACATAAAAGAAAGTTACATTATAGTAAAATATAAAAAAAATCTAACGAGTAAATGCACTCGTTCATGTCAAGAGTAATTGGTGTGTGATTGAGTGTTGTGTGTAGATCATACGCTGTTATTGATGTCAAGTTCAAAACAATACTTATAACATGTCAGTGGTGGTGGTGATGGTGGTGGTGGTGATAGTGGATGTGAAATCGCTTCGGAATCAAGATATTTTTCCCCTTGCCGTGCAGTCAACGAAAAATGCGAGACGTCATCATGAATGCTACGACGATCCTCCACAACCACCAACACCACAATAAACACCTAAATGCCACATACAATCAGATTCCAACCTTCACACTTATTTGAACAGAACAAAAGATGATCGCCGGTTGAATCGTGTAATGGTTGTGTGTTGCCATTTGCCAGGCCCGTGTGGTGGTGTGGCGGTACGACGAGCGGCAGGAGTGTGGCAGCCATGAAGTGCACAGGGAGGAGATAGCCGCCGTCGGAGTGTCAGCAGGCCAGGAGGAATATGTGGCCAGTCTTGGGGGACTGTCAGATGGGTACTTAGTCCTGTGGCACATCCCCACCAGGAGACCGGTGTGCAGTGCGTTCCTGAGTGTGTTGTTGTTGAGTCAATCATGACACTCAGTCACCTTCTTTACTTTCACTTCAATTTACTAGATATATTTATCGCTCTTGACCTGGACTTGTCTCGCAGGTATACATATGTAAACAAATTGATATGAATGCAATATGATTAGATTTCCCATTTTCTTTGATAAGAATGCAGTAGATGTGAAGAGAAAAGAAGAATATGCAGACTTGGCAGAAGCTTTTGTCCAGTGATCGGTTAGTGGCATTTTTTAATAGTGTCAATAACGTGTTCATTTTGACCTCCTTCGACCACAGGTGTTCAGGCAGCCGAGCCAGGGATGGGCGTGGCTTCCCTCCTTTCCATGGCTCCACACACGGCCACACTCATGCTGGTTGGAGGGCAACGCATCCTACGGGCGTGGTCCCTTGATCCTGTCACTAACAGACTCACACCGACGCCTATCTCTCTCGGTCTTCTTGAGAGGAATTACACTTGCATGAAAGTACGTTGGTAAGACTGATTATAACTGGGGGAGCGGATGTGTTGCCATTGAAATATAACTCATACTTCTGCACCGCCCTCAGAAGGCCCGGCAGGGGTGTGTTGGGCTTGACTGGTGTGGTAATGAGTGAGTCTCCGCAGGTGGATGAGGCGGAGGAGTACCTCTTCGCTGCCACCACCACCGGCGACGTGGTAAAGGTGCGTCTCAACAAGTCCTCGAAGCCTGGTGAGTCCCTGAGTTGTCTGCCATTACTCCCTGCCTCGCTGCCCGTCCTTCCTTCCAACACCTTTCACAATGCACACGTAGGATACATGTAATTACCGTTATCTATTTACCTCATCGTACGTAGTAATACGTACATTTTGGTTCGTTTCTCCAGGTAAGGGTGAAGTTTTTATTTCTTGTGATCAACATTTAGAATATCTGGCTCATCCTCACAATCGACAGTGTTCTTTAATTTTATTAACTATTTACTTAGAACCTTTTCACTAATGCGCAGCTCATCTTTTTGGTCATAGGACACCAACCGTCGCCCGTGCTGGTGTCCGTGATGGCTCCCCGGCACACGCCCACGTCCGGCGGCCCCAAGCTCACCCGCGCCTCCACGCCTGGTGAGTCGGTGCTTCATTAAGCCAACCAGTAGGTTGGATCCAAACTTAAACGCGCTGCTATTGGCTCGATTTTCTCCTCACCTCACCACCTTACCACCCACTGTAACACCCTCCTTCCTCTTCACCGGCGTGCCAGGTCTGCAGGCAATGACAGTGCTGCCCAACGGTGACCTACTGGTGGGTGACGTAGGCGGCTACGTACGGGCGTACCGACAACTACAGGACGTGACGGAGGAAGGGCGGCCAGCGTGCCCAGCCCCCCCGCGCGCCCACGGCACCGTCAAGTACACACACCCAAAGGATCCCACCAGGCCGCTCCTCGTGCAGGTAAGTGAAAAACCATGTTTCCTAATCGTTAACTGTCAGTGATGTGCCATTGTAAGCCTAGGAATAAGTGATGACATTGTAGAAGAGCACATTATTCCTGTTATTTCACTGCAACACTAAACACTGCACCAACGCCTCTCCTCTAAGACACAAAGTATCAAATGTTTATTGCACGGTTGTCATACTAGCTGTGGACGGTGGAAATAGGCGCCGGAGTCACTTCCCTAGCTATGGTAGGGAAAGAGGTGGTGGTGGGGACGGTCGCCTCGGATATATACCAAATCAAACTGTCTTTACAACCTCAACGCCACAACCGAACCAAACCAAACAAGCCGCGAGCTGAAGTTCAACATCAGACGAGAAAATCACAAGATAAGAAAGTAGTTTTCCGAGATAACAAAACTACACAACGAAGACGTGGTATAGAACACTCAAGCATCATCCTCACTAATAATGACGACCTAAAACTGGATTATGTGACGCCTGAGTTACATCTACTCTCAACATGTCATTCAGAACCCATTAATGACGTCATATTCCCAAGGTAAGACTTCAACACAGCGATGGAAATGTGTGTACATATCATGATGGACCAGAGCACTGTACTTACTTCTATCAGGGGCGTGGATGAGCTGGTGGTGTGTGCTGGCATGGGCGGCGTGAGGGTGTGGAATGTGGCGTCTCTGCAGGAGTTACTGAGGGTAGAGCTGCCTGGCGTCGTCTGTTACTGCTGCTGCGTGACTCCCTCCCTCCACACCATCATTACAGGTGAAGGTGGACACACAAATGCACTTAACTCACAGAAACTCACAGACGACTCCTGGAAGAGGCTGATTAAGCCTGTGACTCCAGCTCTGAATTACACACTCTGGATCTTGTGGTCATGTGGTCAAACCTGTGATCGAGGCTCCCTATTGTTGCAGTATAATCCAATCTCTGTTCTTCATCTATCCATACTTTATCTAACTTTCTTTCAAACTCACGAACTGTTTCAACATTAACCACACTGACTGGGAGGCTATTCCAATTATTCACAACTCTGTCACAGAAGGAATACTTTCTGATGTCTAATCTTGCTCTTTGCTTAAATATTTTCTTTCCATGTCCTCGAGTTTCCAATCTTTCCTACATCTTAAATAAGCCTTCACATACATCTCTATCGTACACTCCATTAACAATTTTAAAGGTTTTCACCATGTCCCCTCTTGATCTCCTATATGCTAGTGTTGGTAGATCTAGTTTCTTCAACCTTTCTTCGTAGGAGAGATCTTTCAGGCTTGGTATCAATTTTGTTGCCCTTCGCTGAACCCTTTCAACAGCCTCCACATCCTTCTTCTTGTAGGGACACCACACCTGATTCGCATATTCAAGGTGTGGTCAAATCAACGCCACATACAAAGATTTAAATATTTCCTCGTCCAAGGCAACGAATGTCCTTATTAACCCAGTCATCATGTTTACTTTATTTATTTTCTCTGCAAAATGTTCATTGAAGTTTAGATCCTGGTCAATCATTACTCCTAAATCTTTTTCTACTTTAATCTGGTTTAAATCTTTATCCATAGTATATTGAAATGTATCTATATTTGTTTTACCAATCCTCATCAAGTTGCATTTCTTGGGATGAAACCTTAATAGCCATTTATTTGACCACTCATTCATTCTATTGAGATCCTCCTGTAATTTTCTGCAGTCATTCTCATCTTTTATCCTTCTAAACACTTTGGTATCGTCTGCATACAGAAAAATCTCACTATTTAGTAATTTTTCAGGGAGATCATTAATATATATAACAAACAAGAGAGGACCAAGGACTGACCCCTGAGGCACTCTACTTATCACTTCCATCCAGTCTGAACTTGTACCATTTACAATTACCCGTTGTTTTCTTTCGCCAAGAAAGTCAGAAATCCACTCCAAGATATCACCTCCTACATTAAAGCTTTTTATTTTCTCCAGCAATCTTCTGTGAGGTACCGTATCAAACGCCTTCTTAAAATCACAATAAGTGACATCCACAACTCCTCCTTCATCTAATATACTTGTCCATTTTTCTATTACAGTTATCAGTTGAAGCACTGTTGAACGTCCACTCATAAAGCCATATTGTTTCCTTGTGATGAGCTGATTTTCCTTTAAATGATCAATAATTTTTCCTCTAATTATAGTCTCCATTAATTTACAAATTACATAAGTCAGACTAACTGGTCTATAATTTTCTGGGTCCTTTCTATCCCCCTTCTTGTGTATTGCTGTAATATTTGCAGTCTTCCAATCTTTGGGCAATTTCCCCTGCTTTAGTGATAAATCAAATATGATTTGGAGTGGACAAGCAATTTCATTTTTCGCCTCTTTGATTATCCTAGGGTGAAAACCTTCTGGGTCTGGTGCCTTGTCCCTTTTTAAATTGTTAATAGCGAGTTTAACATCCTCACAAGTAAACTGTATTTGTATTAACATGGGAACATCCTTCACCTGTATGTTTGGTACTTCTCCCTCAGGTTCCCTAGTGAACACTGTATTAAAGAAATCGGCTAACACCGTGGCTTTCTCTTTATCATTTTGTGTTTCCACTGTTTTTTCTTTGTTAACACATCTTGTTCACCTGTACTAGTGACTTAACGAAGGTGTTGCAGGGTGGAGTGATGGGCGGCTGCGAGGGTTGGGAGCTGAAAGTGGGCGCGTGGTGTGGGTGGTGGACGATGCTCACCACGCTGGCGTCAACACAGTGTGCGCTCTTAAAAGTGGAAAACTTGTCTCCGGGGGACGAGATGGACGGGTAAGGCACCAACATAATATTACCATGACTCATTTGTGTGATATGTGAAGTGATGTAGCTGATCCATTCCCATCTCTTTTGTTCTTTGTTTTTGTTTCTTTTATTTCATTGTGCAGGTCCTCTTTTTAAGTTTATAAAGTGTGCACAGCCTGTGTATGTTGTGACAGGTGCGTGTGTGGACCGTGGAGGGTGACAGGGTACACATGGACACCTCGCAGAAGGAACATCGCGGCGAAGTGACCTACCTCGCCCTGGCACCTTCCGAAACTCGAGTTCTGTCCTGCAGTGGAGACGGCTCCTGCATCCTGTGGTGTCTGCCGTGAGTTATACATTGGCTGCAGGTATACTAATATTGGTTATAGTTAAACCAGTATTGTTAGCTGTCCTTATGTTGAATTTGCAGGGAACTGGAGCGTGTGTACCGCCTGACAGCCCACACAGTGTTCTTGGGCGGACAAGTCTTGGGCAGCGGCGAGGTGGTGACGGTTGGCAGCGATGGTTCCGTGATGGTGTGGGACAGGCAGGACGGTGTGCTGTTGGCAGACCTTCCGGCCTCCACCAAAGCAATCACCACCGTCACCGCCTCCAGTGACGACGCAGTCTTAGTCACGGCAGGCGAAGACGGGATCATTAAGGTTGGCACTTGGACCATTCCTAAAATATTACACGGCAATGACCATGTGTCCTAATTTTATAGATATATTCCTTAAGGTCTGCGTAAAATTACTTTAATTTATTTTGCAGGTCTGGAACTGGACTAAAGGTCGAGTGACACATGAAGGTCACGGACACAGTGGATCGGTCACCAAGGTTGGCCTTACATCAGATGGCAAGGTTCTCGCCTCAGTTGGAGAGGATGGTGCTATATTTTTTTGGAGAATGCCAGAGAAAAAAAAGTGATCCAGTGTAGCGTTGTTGACACACCAGTGTTGTCCTCCATAGAATAAGACACTAAACTTGTCATTTTGTAAAGTATCTAAGTAGCCGTGCCATCGCCTTAACAAGTTGTGGTTATGCAGGTTTTCACATAATTTCTATACATTAACACTTACTTTTCTTGATATTTATTGATATTTAGAAATAGAATAATGCACCAGAATTGAACATTTCAATCATGAATAATCATAATCGCATCATACCAGCTACAAATATTGCCTCAATATTCACAAATCACAGCATTTGCCATCTGTTCAACAAAATCACCTCCATTTATATCGTAGAAATGAGCATGAATCTGAGTTATGGGCCATTGATTCCATGCAAACTTTTTACGGGTTGCACGGATTCACTCGCACCAACGACCAGTGGTGACAGTGGGCCTGTATTTGCCTAGAGGCATAATCCCCAAGGTAGCAGGTGGTTTGGGTGGGTCAGGGTCTTTCCTTCCCCCGATCTTAGCTCAAACAGACACACTTACCTGGCAGCAAATGTAATCATTGGTAGCTGCAAGGACGTCTCTGTGCGGGTGGACAAGAAATAGAAAGGGACATTTAGACTTGATGTAATATACAATCTATTGTTTCTCTTGTTTGAAATGTTTTGAAACAAACCCCCATTTGACCACAGTAAGATCTCCTCACATATGTATAAAACAATAACAAGGTTTATGGCTCTTCCACAATTATTCTTGTATATTTTCAGAGTTAAAATGAAAGAATTAATAAAAATGTGAAGTTTTATTTAGCAAGAATCCCAGATCAAAGTACAAGTCTGAATAGAGTAAAGTTTAGGTAAATGCCACATTAGGTACTGAAGCAAACCTTCCAATATAATCTTTAATACAGACAATACTTTGTGTATATCCTGTAATCGGCACATTGCATGAAAATACGGAGTAAAAGTATGACAGGTAGTATGTTCCAACTCCTCTCTTCACCTGTCACAAATGGTAAGCAGTATGTAGCCACCATAACCAGAACACACTCGGCGGCACAATACTAAATCACCAACACAACGAACACTCATACAAGAATCACTTCACTAAGTCAAAGGTTCAGCACAGCACTTGTAAGGACAACAGTGTCATGCTACTAACACCTTGCTCAGTCCAGAGTGCTTGTGTCCTTGGCAGTTTCATGCAGCAAGTTAAATATGTTTGGGGAGTGGAGTTGGTTGTAGATCAGGGAACACAAGACTCAAAACTACAATCACTAGCCATGAGAAAGTTGTCTAACATCCGAGACCATGACAAAGTTATCACCTATTGAGACCACGCCTCCGGGACTCCTCTCAATAAGTTGTATGTATCATGAGTGTAACAACTCTCCTCTGGAATACATATATGTATTATTCTATTTCTACATCACATACCCTTTGCCTGCATGAGGAAAGTATTCATCATTTGTTGAGTTTTTAAAAATAAAACAAGCATTACCGAAGTTAAAAATTGATATAACTATCACATTAAATTGAGATTACACATAAATACAGGATTTTTTATTTCTTATTGCAGCTGAATAAAATTTTTTTTAAATTGGGTTTATAATTGTATTTTGTATTTGTTATTCTAAATTTGATGGTGTTAGTGTAAGAATAAAGCTTAATACCATGGATGTTATTTGAGAGATAGGGTTGTGATGTCTGTATAAAGCTTTGAAAAAAAGGAAAAGTAATATGAGAAAAGTGCATTATTTCTCTAATCAAAACTAATAGTGAACTTAAGATAACATTTTCACATCAATAGCATTCAAAATATACATCTGAAAACTTCAAAAATACGGAACAAAATTAAGTTAGTACACTAAACTGTAATCAATCATAGCTTCATTTCCTAAACCCTCATCCTTTAGTACTAAGAAACCTGAGCTCACACTGAACAGACACACACACTTTATACTTAGAATTAAATGCCACTCAAAACACTGCCATTCATTCCATTATCAATCATGATATAAATAAAAAATCAAACTGTAATTACCAAACACTAACAGTCTGTACATATCGTGGCTGATGGCAGTTTGTTGGTGAAGGTGAAATACTCTCCTAACCCTGACAAGGCTTTAGGGGCAAGCATGCCTACCTCACCTCGGGGGATTATTTAATAACTTTTTTAGGCAACACAAAACAAAAACCGAACATCTTTGCACACGATGAATCCCAAGATATTATGAAATACTTAGTATTCTCCAACCCAAGAACACTGAACTCCTTCACAGTTTGAGTACTCTCAGTGCTGGAAACCTTTTTTAAAATATGAAAGTAGAGTTGAAGGGCAACGCTAACCTGTGCTTTGCCATGGGGCTCATGGCTGCCACTTTGGATTTCTGTGACACATAAGAGTCTTGGACACAGAGTCAACTTACACAGTAAGTTTACTACAGTAATGTAAGGAAGTATAGTTGGGCAGACTATGTGCCATCTACTCCAGCTGGAAAATCAAACTGTGACCCATGAATTTAGAATGAGGTGCTGTGACCCCAACACAAGATAGCACAGTGCACACACACTCATCACATCCCAGGTGCACGGAGAAAACAAGACAAATCCTACACTTGAAAAGTTACTGAAAATTTCACCTTTAAAATCACGTCATCTTAACATTCAAGTCTGTACATGAGACATAATGTTGTTAGGGTTAAAACACAACAATAAATACCATGCTCGGAGGAATATACTAAATCTGAAAACAGTAAATTTAAATAAAAATAGTTCTTGAACCATATTACAAATTTTTTGTCATAAATGGTGATTCTTGCATCAAAATTACTTCCAGTATTTAATACTGAGACAATTACGTATACAAAAAAGAATTCATGATTTCATAGCATTCATCACTAAAATATAATTGTAATTGTAAAGTTTCACTCACCTCCACGCATCTACCTGCACTTTTTCTTCCCACGATTTATATTACAAGGTTCTCCCACAAGTACAAATTACAAATCTGGTGTAAATATTCTAAAAAAGTTAAAATGTAAACTTACCCTGAATACTACTTAAAGTTGAAGAGGAAAAGCAATTTCATTTCTCTTTTGTGTCTTCATGAAGACTAGACCCGACCTCGGTCACTAATGTCGGATTGGTAAGAAGTTATGTACATAGAGTGTCTTGTCAGGAGTTTGATTACCAGCAGTTTATGGCTACTCTTTAGATCCATTTATCATCATTACAAAAAAATTGGCATACTGTTCTCATTTCTTATGTATGCACACTGTAACACACACACACACACACACACACACACACACACACACACACACACACACACACACACACACACACACACACACACACACACACACACACACATTATTCGATGAGAGAAGACATATTAATTAAGTGAACTGAAAAGAACAGGTGAAAATAATCATTTTCAAAAGTCCCATCTATGAGCAACAATAAAAGAGAACACCATTTCCAGCAATGAGCTACACACACACACTCACACAATCAACTCCATACATATAACAGACAGTCTCTTGCATTGCCTAGAATCTTATGCACACACACACACACAGACACACACATACACACCCTGGGTATATGAAGACTGCGTTGCACCCTTACTCCATTGTTTAGCCAAAGTATCCATATGCTTGAAAAGAGGCAAAGAGCACATACACCATCCAGATGCAAATCATAATGCAGCCTGAGACGTACCGCGGGACAGCTGGACCACCGAGTTCTGCGTTCCCAAACACAGAGAACATCCTGTAGAACACAATACTGCATTAACATCATAACTTGGTGTTTGTGTTCAGCCTTCATCAGTGGAACAACGGGAAACAAATCATCATTAACAACATCAACAAAAAGTCACATGCATATAATTACAGTGTTAACATGTAATTCTTTAAGCCTAAACAATGCACTAACAATTATTTCAAGTATTTAGAGTACATACTTAAATGTTGGGTTATTAACTCACCTTCGGGCCATGAGAATTCCAATGGTTAGGACGCTGAGCCCCGTGAAGAGGCCAACACTGAACCCAAGACTTCCCTTACTCACCAGGAAGGGCTTGCCCTGCACAGGTGAGGGAGGGGTAAGGTTTGGTTTCAGGTATGCTACATAAACAAATGTAATCATATTGCCACATACTGACTTCAAAATCAGTTTCTTATATGTGCTGTTGGTAAACTAATCATAGAAAGAGTTGTACATACCCTGAATGCATGAACCACTGCTGCTATGAACCAAGGCAGACCCAGCCCAAGGAACACATTGACAGAGTTACTTCCTGTTACATTCCCAACAGCATTGTCAGCATGTTTCTCCTGTATAGCCGCTGCCTTGGAAGCGAAGGTGTCTGGCAGGGAAGTTCCCAGGGCCACAAAGGTAATGGCTGGAAGAGTCACAAATATTAAAACAATAATGCACAATGAATACTACATTCACTTGTATTTTAATCAACTACCTATATATATTTGGTAAAACTGCATGTCATTTTTCACATAGTACAAGACTTAGTGCTGGACCATGTTCATGTTTTGCTTACTTTTGCAAATAGAAAATTTACGCTCAACTTACAAAGACATGAAACCACCTTCTTTGAACTCACCAGTGACTCCATCTTTGAGGTCAACAAGACAGCCGAAGATTGATGCCAAGTCTCCAACAACGGCTGTGAGGAGACCAATCACTCCGAGGGAAACAAAGAAGCACAGCCATCCACCAAGGAGGCTGGGCGGCGGCACCAGGGCAAAGATGATCTGGAGGGGATGGTGGCGTGAAACATTGGAAGGATCAAAGCCAACAGGTCTGACAGCAAGGTGGCCACGGAGTCAATGCTAAGTAGTGCCTCAACAAAAATTAAAAGGAATAGGGCAAGGCAAAATTTACGTATAATTATCAAAACCATTACTAGTAAATTAAATAATGCTGATAATTTTAAGGACATTCTAGGGGGAAGGGAATTAAAACTGAACCCAATAATC
Organism: Cancer borealis; assembly: GCA_036785275.1. Classification (NCBI taxonomy): domain Eukaryota; kingdom Metazoa; phylum Arthropoda; class Malacostraca; order Decapoda; family Cancridae; genus Cancer; species Cancer borealis. The sequence goes on from JAXIVD010002109.1 coordinate 26,987, forward strand.
TACAGTGCACAGTGAATACATAAAACACACACCAAGAACCTCACTCATCATACCTTCCAACCAAAAGTGAGGAAGTGAAGAATGTAATCCATGCAGGAAGCGTTTTCAATGTCTCCTCCATTAACATTAAGAGCATCCTTGATCTGACTCAAATAGGTTTCATGGTGGACTTGGAGTGCGTGTACATTTGCATTGGTCATCTTCATCATGTTACTCAAGAAACTGTTGAAATCTGAAAGGCAAGAAAGAGACTTACACAAGGAGCTTCAATAAATAAATATAGGTTTCTTTTATAGACTAAGGAACAACAAAGGCATTTTCCATCTTCCTAGTTGTAGTTATCTTTCCATTACTGTTGGTTGTTCTTTACCTCATTTTCAAATTGATAATAGGAAGTAATCGAAGCCAAGAATCAAGATACAAATTATTTATCAAAACATAAAAATAATAAAATTATATCGACCAAATGTCATTCAAATTAATAAAAAAAACTCACTACACTTCACACACTATTACATTATATTATCTTTGAGTGTTGCTATAAAGGCATTGCTCCTCACCATCATCGTTGGTAATGGTGACAGCCGTGCGGTTGATTTGGCCGAGTTTAGCTCCACCTTCAGGGTTCAAAAGTTCAATCTCAAAGTGTTCATCTTTTTCTGGCGTCATGTCGTCAATGATGGGAATCTCAATGTTTTGCACAGTCTACAAAGAACAATACAGTTTATAGTTGATGACATAATACAAAAACACACAAGCATACATTTATATAGATGACTAATATATATAATTTATATAGATGACTAAGTTTTCATAAAGATCTATTTATCTATAGTTTCTGATGCCTTGTTCCCTCATACATACATTAATATATATATATATATATATATATATATATATATATATATATATATATATATATATATATATATATATATATATATATATATAAAGATAAATTTTGTAATGGAAAACCCAACAGGAGAGTAAAGTGTTGGTTCACCTCAGTGTGTTTGAAGGTGAGTACACCCTCTCCACCCTTGAAGTCCCGGCCAGACACAGCAGACTTGTCAATGGTTTGCCACTTCACTGTAATCTCACCGTCAGCACCATTCTTGCGCACAACAGGGATGACAGCGTTACCAATACTCTCCTTCACCAGGAAACCTCGCTTCTGGAACATCACCACTCCAGGCTCTGCAATAAGAAAGTTATTCAAATATATTGTATAAGAAAAATATTACCCAATACATTCATCAACTGACTGAAAGTAAATACGTAATTAAAACAATAATTACTTTCAATAAGTGTAAATTTTATGTTTCTAAGAATATATTACATTTGTAACTGCCTGCAAACACTTCTTTCCATAGTCTAATACACACAATTTAGAACACAAAGGAATCTTTAACTCAACAGTATTTCTTCACCAAAATGTAACATCTCCAATAAGAACTTCATGAAAGATATGCAAGCCTGTTTTCATATGTAAGTGAGCCATAACACCCCCTACCCCCCACCCCTCGTTTTGACCTTTGTACTCACCATCATCGTTGAGAATGGTTATTTCCATGATGGTGATGCGACCAAGCTGGACACCCTCACGTTTCTCTTGGTCCATCAGGAGGGAAATCTTGAGGAAGAACTCCTCGTCCGGCTCCCACTGGTTGTCATTAATGATCTCCACATCAATCTGCAAGGCATCACATGGTTAAACATAGGGACTCACTCCATAAACACTAAGTATTATGTTTGGATTTACTTATATATGTAACTAGTACTCAGAAAGTCTTACTGTAGTGGACAAGGAAAAACTATGTAGTGGTTTACTCACAAATTTCTCTCGTTCATTAGATTCAAATGTGATGACTTCATTGATGCCGATGTAATCTTGATCCACATTGGCTGTTCCATCTATGGTCTCCACTCTGTAGGAAAAGTACGGTCCTCAGGGAAGGAAAGAAGAAAAATACTCGCATAATTAAGCTGGTCTTCCCATTTCCGTCTATATATTGAAGTAAACAAACAACAGACAACACCATTACCTCACTAAGGCCCGGTTGTCCAGTCTTCCTGTGCGGCAAATGGCAACTTGGAACTTGCCAATGTTTTCCATGACAGCACAAGATGCTGCATGGAAGTCAATGATTGCATTCTTATGTGGTTGGACCTGGAATGTGTGGTAAGGTATAACACACTAAACTAACAAACAAAACATACATTATAGAAACATGTCTGCAGTTTGGAGAAGACAGTAATAAAATAGTAATGATTTCAACTCTAATAACAATTTGTACTTTGTTTCTAATGAATGCGTTGCACCAATTTTTAAGACAACCATCAAACCTTTCACAAATCACTGCCTGACACATGCACAAGACTCATGATCTAACATTAACATCTAAACTAAACCATGAGAGCAAATTTCCAAGATAAACTAATTTTTATTCTAACAATTAAAGACTAAAACTAATTACAGTTTAAGAAAAGAACAAGTCCATCTTTAAGGCAGCAACACATATATAAATGTCTTTCACCAACAGAGCAAAAGCAGCATGTTGTTTAGCCATATTTTTTCTTATATTTTGGAATAATTTTCTAATACTTGAAGTGGAGACAAAAAGCCTTACACTCCATCCCTACATGATGCCTCTGCCTTAAACCTTGATGAGACCATTGGACAGGAAGGTCGAGTGCTTGAAGAAAAGCAAAGTAAGAAGGATACAAGATGAAGATTTACCTGAGGAACTTCCCCCACAGTTGGTGCTTCAGGATGTTCATTCATGGCATTGTAGACCTGGCAGCAGAGAACACCACCAGTTAACATGCAATGCACCATCAGGTATGTTCTTGCACTATCCACCAAACTGTTTTATTGATGTTGTGTCTGTCTTGAGCCTCACGACTACTTCATATAAATATTTGATATCTATTAACTGCATCCGTGTAGTCATCCCATAACTAAATATTTCATATGTTATTGGTTCTATGCAACATTATAAATATTTCTTAAGATTTACATTTACAATTCCTGTTTTTTTTTTAATTGGGTTTCCTTTTTAAGTATTGCTTCTTATTTAACCCCGTGTTCTGGAGACAATGATGTCTTCCAGTTGCTAATCAAATCAATGTTTAAATGGAAATGCTTTGCTTTAAAAAAAATCCAAAATTTTAAATGATAAAGAACCATTATTAATACTAATAACAAACCCACATTCTACACCTAAACAGGAACTATGTGTGTAAGTAGTTAAATAATCATAAATGAAGACTCTGCCACAATATGTCTTGTGCAATAACTATTTAACTTTTTTTCTCTAACTCAACAAGACAAGTGTTAGTTAACTTAAGATAAATAACTCTTCTTATATATAACCCACATATTATCGTTTTCCCCATATTTACATGACTTAATTTAACAAACAATTTATATACAAATTTACTGAATATACATACTATTTATCAACAACATTTAACACAACACTCGTACGTACATGCAAACCTTGTTGGATGCAGATGGGATACGTGCATGATTCCAGATACACAGATCACAAATGTACACCGAGAATTTAAAATGTTAAAGTGTGTGCCTTACGTCACTTAGTGGAATAGCAAAATAAATGTTAAACTTGAGTATTGCATCGGCATGACAGAGCCACGTGGAGTGAGGAGAGGCTGCCACTGTCCCCTGGAGGACACACACACACACGCACACGCACACGCACACGCACGCACGCACACACACACACACACACACACACACACACACACACACACACACACACACACGCACACACACACACACACACACGCACGCTCACGTGCACACGTGCACACGCACACACACACACACACACACACCAAGCTGTCTCATCATCCTAAGGTCACAGTAATTACCTTATAACAGCAAGCATCATAATATTGATTTAGATGACCTTGCTTATTTTCAGTCTTTTTTCATTAACTAATTTAAAATTGAATTATGTTTATATTAATTACTGTTAAAATATCATAAGTTACCTAATCTAAATATAGTTTTCAGCAACACTTTCTGGCTCTGAAACGCTCATCACTTTTCTACAATGACTATTAATTGGCACATGAAATCATGGTTCACATAACAATGATCAGGAACACATGTAAGTACCCATCATACAACAAGACTTGCATGTCATACAACACAAGTAAATGTTTCCTAGTAACATGTGCCTTAGTATTCATGTCAGGAAATAAAATGATCTTTTCATGCAAAACTCTTAAGTAAACATGCTTAGCACTCCTTTGGTGTGGATCAATGTGAATAAAAACACACACACACAATATCAAGACACATGACACATGCTCAAGAATCCATGCTTAGTAACAACCCCAAGCAGTACACCTTGTCCACCTTGAAGTGCAACACACACACACTATACACACAAGTGCCTCACACCACCACGCCACCAAGGGATCAGGAACATTTGTCCTTCTTCCTGGCACTCTTGGTGAGAAAGTTGGGAAAGTGGCAACGAAGGTTCTGTTCAGATGATTAATGCAAACCGGGGAATGTAAGTTCAAAATTATTATTTTTGATTGTATGACATTCCCATAAAATAAAAGTTAGTTTCAAACAGTTTTCTTTTAGTTGTTAAACATTCTTCTGAAATTATTTGTTGTCATCCATGTTAAGTATTACGATACTAAGAATATTAAAACATTCTTTTTTTTAGTATATTCAAATTTGCATTAAGTTTTCAGCAGCAACAGTACCTGTGATGCCTCCATTACCTGATGGGAAACCTTCAGAAATGTCCCCAATACACCCATTAGCTACATGCATAACTCTGCCACATCTATTCCATTGTATACAATTCTATTCTCCTCTTCCTACAACCACAGCCTCTTTCTTTCAATTGTGTTTTTATTCCACTTCTAAACACCTACAGTAGTCTATCCTAATCTAACCTTCATATATGTCAATACTACCTCATGGTATTCTTCTTTACATTCTACAATCACATAATTCAATCATTTTCCTACCTTTTCATTACCTCAATAAATTTTACCCTATCTTCACACTTCAATCATGTTTGTTCTACAATACGCAATAAATCATGTTTCTTTCTCTCAAATGCCATCCCTCTATTCTTCTTTGACATTCAACTTCCTCTTTTCACTTATAATCAAATGTCAAAACAATCTCTTAATTCTTTTCCTTCCTTTTATGTTATATTTAGCTGTTTCAACAAGTACAAACAAATTCTGAAAGGTCATCCCAAGTTATACGGGTTATTTCAAGTCATAACTTCATAAGCATCCGGAGAGAATCTTATTTTTTCAACTTGTTGCACGAGTCAAGTTCATGTGATTTATTTCCCTTGAGAATGCAGGGAATAATGCAATGCTGATCTTCATGTTCCAAACTAATCCATGAAAACCTTGATGCACTTTCAGGGGAAGCAAAACCTTAATGGTATTTACAGCAACATTACATAGATGTAAATGCATATGTTTAAGCAGCAGACTCCATTATTCAAAACTTTAAGATATACAATATGTAGTTTAACTTCCTATTGTTCATGCGCCATCTACATATTTAAGCAACCTGAAACTTAAACAAAAATGTTCTTAGTACTATATTTATAAGTGTCCAACACAAAGGTCTAATGAAAAAGTATGTACAATGAAAGCTGTCAAGATGAAAAATGAAAACACAGTCACCAACAATAACTTGGAGCAACAAAGAGAAACAAATTTCCATGCCTGGACGGATGCAGGAAATAATAATAATAATACCAATAATAATAATGATAATTAGCCACAAATATAAATATCGAATAATAATAATAATATTTTTCTTATAAATCTCCTCTTCGAAAAGGCACCCAATTAGCCGCCACTCACACACACACACTTACAGGGTGGCAGGATTCCCAGCCTTCCACTGCAGCTGTCATTGAAAGGTCACAAAACCTATGTTCTGCCAGGTGGACACAAACTACACCATCAAAGGAGACAAACCAAAATTGTCTCCACCCAAGCCAGGATTCGAACCCAGGATGTCTCGACTCTGAGATGAGGGTGCTAATTGCTACCCCACCGGACTACTATTGATGATAATAATAATAATAATAATGATAATGATAATAATAATAATAATGGACTGCTCACAATAACAAAAAGCAAGCAAGGTCTTCTCCATACAAATGTCATCTATAAAAGGACAAGTCAATTGTTTCTTTGTTCTAAATCTTTAGAGTAAAAATGTGCATCCCAAGATTTGGGATATTATTCATACAATCCTTTAAGATAATATTAGTAAAATACTAATACTGAGAATAAAAGTAAACATGGATTAATAAACTTCTATAGTAATTTGCTGAGTTTATTGTGCAGTGTGCAATGTTCTGATGCAATAGTTTGATATACACGAAGATAATCATGTATATCATATTGATTGCACTTGCATTCACTAACTAAGACTTGCAACAATGGTACACAATGCAGAGGAACACCTGTCTTCACTATGGCTGTTACAAAGAAGAGACTACAAAGCAAGACGAATAGGAAGCCATTACGTGGAAAAAGAGAATAAGAATATAAAAATGGATAATACAGACTGATAGCACGTGGTGAGGCATGGAAGGGCAGAGTGGTGCTGCAGGTGGTACTTACACTGTGCAGGTATGTGTCAACACCCTGTAAAAATAAGGTCACTGGGTTCTCATACACAGTCCAATAACCTTATAGCATCCAGCTCAGAACCTGCATCCACCACTTGAAACCCTCGGCTTACATACTGTGCTAGGAAGGCCGCCACCCACCTAGCTTCCCACCACCAGTACTTCTTGCTAAAGTATGTGAATGGAGCTTCAACATTCCATTAACACTACAACATAGGTGCAAGGTCAACAAGCTGGTTCATGGGGAGTATGTGTTGCTCAGTGTGTGAGGAAAGAGTGTGAGGTGAACTTAGAGTAACAGAAGTAATGACACACTTTGGGAAGATGGTGTGTTGTTTTGAACGTCATGCAAATTGTAAATAGTATGTTATTTACAATGGCAATGATACTGAATATGCCAAGTAAGTAAAATATTTAGGTTTATGGCCTAGAAAACCAATGTTTCTACTTAATATTGCTCCAAGTTTTTAAAATCATTATTTCTAGATCATGGTTATCAGTTTTTATCTTCCATTCATTGTTTATTACATGCATTCATCTGTTATACTTGAAAGTCGGCATATTTATGTAATTCATATAACATAATATACTATGTGGATCCTGAAATATTACCAAAATAAAAAATAATAAGTATTCTCTCTGACAATTCACACCAAAACAATGAGCTGCACTAAAACTAATCATAAGCAACATTTTATCATGAACCTCAATGCTAAAAGGAACTCTAAAACTAAATCATAACACCAGCTACTGTATTTCTGACTAGTGACTACATTCCCACCATTCTGTCTTCTACTAACATCTCTTGTGGCATCAGAGAAACAGCAGAAGCAATTCAACACAAGTTATCAGCAATGGCTCAGCAGCAAACACTATGAAGCTGAACGCTGTGCCATTAACCAGTGATATACCAACCACCATCTTAGACTGATATGGGCGGGGCAGTGGACAGGAAATCATACCGTCACAAACATCTAGTACAAACATAACTGAGTGGGTGTGCAGCATAACACTTTTAAAGGAGGATGAGCAGGCAGCAGTAGCAACAGTAGCAGTAGCAGTAGTAGTAGTAGTAGTAGTAGTAGTAGTAGTAGTAGTAGTAGTAGTAGTAGTAGAAGTAGTATGCAATTAGCAACATAACACTGAGTTACCATAAATAGAGACAAGATGTAAGGAGAGTTTCTCAGGTACAAAACTAAGCATTCTTTTAGATAGAACATATCTAGTCATGTTCTGCATAAAGGGAACATTGCTAGAAAGTGAATTTGTTTTCTAAGTACTGCTTTGATTAGGGTTGAATAGACAAGGTACATTATGGTAAACTCATCTTCCCTTTACAAGTTAAGGATAATACAGTCCCTCTGTGATAATCCACAAACCTTAGAACAATACAACTCTTAAATAAATGTAATGATGAGGAAAGCAAATTAGTATTGAATTCATGAAAACAAGTTCAGTGCAACAAAACACAAACAAAAGTTAGTGGAAGGGAAAAAATTTCATCTATCTAGTGAGTTGCTTTTGGACAAAATTAAGAATTTTTCCCGTGGTTTGTGAATCTTTTTATACATGAATTGAACTTTCCACCACCATAAGAACCTTTCCGTACCTCAAAAAGCTGTTCAGCACTAAGTGCAATTCAGAAGAGAGCAAAATTTTCCCTTTAAGCACCCGATACACAAATAGTTCTAACAGAGCCCAGATGCTTGGGAAGGAGAGGTGCAAGGGGCTACCTGGTTGGTCCCATCTTCAAGCATGATCAGCGTTTTCAGCCTGTCCTTAGAACGCTTGAAAGGAAGACATGAATGAGCCATAACGAATCAAGGTTGTGAAAGGAAGGGAATTAAGGGGATGAACAGTAAGGAATTATAGGGACTGAAAGATAAGGAATTAAGGGGAAAAGATCCTATTCTCCTGACCATGTCTCTCTTGCCTTAAGCTGTTACTCTGCCACAAGGACCTGCAACTATGTCTTCAAAGCAAACAATTTAAGCCATTTTTTTTCTTGTGAGCAGTGACTGTCACCTCCTGTCACTGTCTGACAGCCAAGGTTACATGCACACTGTCTCAACTAAGGCAAAAATTTAAAAAGCAAAGTATAAACATGAGTATACTGATCAAAATAGTATAATGTTCTACCTTTCACAGCATATTCTTCTGAAATAGTATTAGTTCAGTGCTCTAAAGCCTACATAAGCAAAAATACTAATCTAAACTTTGATAGTTCAAAGTCTATTGTGAAGAAAACTACGATGATAATTACAAAATCTACCAAATGTTTTTCTCACCAAAATTTCATTACATGACACCTGAGGTTTTCAGAAGAGGATCTCAATTAAACAACTTTGTGCATGCATAAAAAGAAAAGACTAATAAAATTATTTTAGGCTAGTAAATCCGATCATTTGTTTTTCATCCTAATAATGAAAATAAAAGAAATTAAATTAACCACCTTATGGAATCACTTAGACAACTTAGCATTATAAAAAAAATTGTCCATGAATCTTTCCTTCACTCAACAGAATCAAATGTGACCATTCATCAAAGGAATTATCTGGGTCTTGAGAGCATCAGGTCAAGTATAATCCTTACATATGTTTATGCAACTTTTCAAAGTTATCATAATTGTTCTAAAGCCAATTACCTGGTTACGTAATATATACTTACAGTTAACATTGTGATACAGTTGTAATGAATGTTTAATGAAACCTTTACCTTCAGAGCCACGCCTTGGCACAGGTTCTGAGATGCAGATGTTTAAGACGAGCCATGAAAACCAACACTAAGTGAAGCATCACTACTAGTAATCACTACTCTAATGTACTCCCACATCACATGGCTTGGAACACCACCAACACATAGCGTCCATCTAGTACTCCCAACCCAATGTTACATAGATGGAGGGATAGAAAAGTCCACCAGGTGAAAATGGCAAGTGAAAAGATTAGATTATATGCACATGCAATAAGCTGGTGACTTGCTTTTCTGCAATTGTATTGTTAGTTTATGTTAGGTAAGACATACAAGTTGGAGCATTTATATGCTACAAATGTGGCTTCAGTTATGTGCCTCACAACGGCATCAGAATGGCAGTTTGAAATGAAGAAAAGTGCAATGGTCGCAAAATCACATGCACAGTTTTGTATTTTCCATCATAAGTGAATGAATGAATCAATGAACAGATGAATGAATGCATGAAACTCTAACAGCAGCAGCAATACAATTATAAATATTAAAACTGTACAGCTGACCAATAGACTTTGATGTACATATATATACTTAACAAAGCACATACAATAACAATATTCATGTAGATAGTTTCAAAAACAAACTGTAAAAAAATCTAATCATATAAGTTTACCTCATGAGGATACTATGAAAAATGACGCACCTGAAAGATGTACTTAGTAAGATGTACAGTATGTAGATGTGGTTATCAATGGGTGATAAATACAAGTGAAGTAATGACGCCACACTCCATCCTCCTGAACACATGCACACAACACACCGTGACATTACCAAGATGAAACATAAAACAACAAATTAAATGCGTGTGGTATTTAAGATCATTATGAACACTGTAAATCCACAATGAAAACGTTTCTTTTTCTTTTTTCAAACAGAACATAAAGGATGATGTGACAAAAGTGAAAAAAGAAAAAAGTGTTTGCAACTTGTGTTTTCTTCAATTGTGACTCACAGTTGTAAGTTTCCAATGCACTTCTCTCTCAAGGATTTTCTGTAACTCTCTTGAAATCTTGAGGTAAGGATGCAATAGGGTGTTAGTGGTACATGTCCTGTTTTAACACACACGTAAAGCAAGAAAACATACACATTACACTTATCTTTGAAACTCCATGTTAAAAGTTATACAAAAACGTCTCTGCAAAGATTCTCCAGAACTTTCAAAACAATAAAACTATTACTTAGTGAAAGCCTGTTAATTGTACACCATAATCTTAACTGTAGGACATAGCCAGTAGCCCTACAATGTGCCTTACCTCCTTCAGCTTGTAGGAGAGTTGAGGCTGAGTCTTGCGTCCTCCCGTCATGCTCCTCACGGCCCCAACGCGATACCACATCCTAGAGTGGCTCTGGGACTCCACCAACCTGACGATGCACCACAACGATGAGTAAAGGATGAACGATTTGAACAGAAACATTGCAAGTGCATTTTGTCTCTCCATATCACCATCTTTATAATCCTGTTTGTCCTTCATTCACTGTCTTTGGTTTGCCTCCTATGATTAGCATTATAAGTCAAAAGCAAAATGTTGAATAAAAAAAGTATAAGTTTAGGTATAAGTATGAAAGCATGTAAGTTTTCTTATTTCTACTTCTCTACTAACCTCACACCCGTTGACTTTAATATCACGTAAATATTTAAAAAATAAGATAAACTGAGTACAAAGTAAGTGAATTTGAGTTCGTCCAGAAGGCAGTCACTAAACACTCACTTAGAAGCGGCCAACACAGCAGCATCTTCATCAGTGAGTCCTGGGTAGTTCTTCACCTCCTTGATGAACGCCACCAGCCCATCCCTGTCCAGCCTCCCATCACGGAAATACTGCCGCTCCCTCAGGAACTTATCAGCTGCAGGGGTGGTGGGTGACATTAATTAGCTTCTCATCTTCAGTAAATTGATCATCAGTTTGGGAGTTAGTTTCTACTTTTAATATATTTAGTCATCTGTTGAATTTTTTGTTTTAAGTGATAAAATTTTAATTCATTTTTTTTTCTTACTTTTACAATTTAGGTGATAGTATTAATTTTCTACTTGGCACTTTGCAACAAAACTCTTGTTAATTATTATATGAACATTATTTTTGTTCTACTACTGTACAGCTAAGAGTAAAGTTTCTGTTGCAATCAGTTTGACTCAATGAAACAATGCATCACAAAACTGATCAAAACAATCCTTCTGAACACAAGCAAATCATGACAACTACGTGATGCTCTTCCCTAACAACTCTGAAAAGCTACATTGAATTAATATCAAGCCAGCAAGTTCAAGGCTTTACTCATAACACTAGTTTGGTCAATCTTACAAATGCACGTAACTAAAGGATTAACAAACTGAAAAAAGCTGTTTAGTAGAATGCAGCTTCATCAACAACCTCAATACGTAGCTAATCCTGGTTATACAATACTACAGCTTAACGTAAAACTCAATGATTCTTAAGAAAACGAAAACAAATAATGGAAAACAAACATAAAAAGCTGTGTGGTGGAGTATTGAGTCTTATAAAACTACACCACACGTAATCAATAACAGAACAAAACAATTCAATCAATAACATAACAAAGCATTACTCCCACATCCTTTACTTACCCATTACAGGTATACACACCCATTGTGATCCTGAATCTGTTATTATACATCTTCATTATATACACATTGAACTACCACACTACCACAACTAATACTGTATTTACAAACAACACATGTTTATTCCTCCAATACAATTACATTTCTGTTTATATACAACTAAAGTCAACAGGTTATAATACAGTATAATATAACACATTTACAAATCGTAAAATAAAATAAATAAATAATAATAATCATACAATACCTACGACTGATTCCTCATTATGAAAGAATAAGTTAATAAAAAAAAGATGGAGAAATAAACTGCAAGGAAGGGGACGTTTTCTTCATTATTATTGTTGAATAAATTGCAAGGAAGGGGACGTTTTCTTCATTATTATTGTTGAAGTCCCATTAACACTGATCACTAAATTACCACACACACACACACACACACACACACACACACACACACACACACACACACACACACACACACACACACACACCAAAAAAAAATAATAATAAAAAAAAAAAAAAAAAAAAATATATATATATATATATATATATATATATATATACATATATATATATATATATATATATATATATATATATATATATATATATATATATATATATATACGAAGAAAAAAAAAACGCATACCGTTTAAAATTAATCTCAAAACACAGAATTTAAAAAAAAACAAGGATACATGAAGACAACAGTAAACAAGGAGTGAGTGTATGTATGTCCTACTATTAATTATTCACTTATACATCCCAGGTGGTGGTGAGTTATTTCAGTCAACACACCTAGATAGGCTTGACCTGGTCCTCCATGCCAACCAGGGAAGGTTTACAAACATGGACCTTCTTTGTATTGAGCTACACATCCCCCTCTTCCCCTTCCTCCCTCCCTCCCTCACCTACTTCCCTGCTCCTCTTATCTAGATTCTCTTTACTCTTATTATGTATATTCTTTAATTCCACTCATCCTCTTTTTTTTTTTTTTTTTTTTTTTTTTTTTTTTTTTTTTTTTTTTTTTTTTTTTTTTCCCCCTTCCATTCCTTCTTGCTATTCATTCCTCTTTCCTTTCTAGTCTATATTTCCTTGCTGACTTTTTATTCTATTTCCTCTACTATTCTCACTCCTTTCTAATGCTGTCAATTTTCCAAAACGTTCTTATGGACTGAGAAGTAGATGGACAGATATTGCTAGACAGAAGATGGATACAAGTATACAGATAGATAGGAAAGTATACATGGGTGTGTATACTGGTAAATAAATCAGTGTACGTAAATATATAGTACAAGGTTGCCACACTCCAGTATCGATGGGAGTGTTAATGGTGCTAATATACGAATACAAACTCATCTCAACACTAGCAGCAGCAGAAGCAATCTTAAAAAAAAAAAACTATAATATAAATCAATCCACGCATTAGTTAAACCAACTCACAACAACACTAGTAGAACGAGGTTGTTTCACTAGTTTAACACAACAAAAATTGAATACAAAAAATACACACAAAAAATCACACAAAAAATCAATCTAAAAGCGCAAAAATACAAAATAAAAAACCAGTCAACTTTTTCGGTCACAAGCGATGCGTTATAAGGTGTTGCAACGACTCACCAGGAACGACTTGTGAGGATGTAGGTCCTGTCATCCCAAGACACGCCAGGCAGCGGCCCATCACACCCTGTTCCTCCACGCCTGCCAGGACACACCAGGTCACCACCACGTACTACCTAACCAACCCTAACATCACAACTTCCTCAGGTTTAACTCCCCCGTAAAACATGTTGGAAGGTAAGGTAATGTTGACATGAACTCTGTTTAGCTGCGTAACTTTTTGTTTTAACTTCATTAGGTAAAGTTTCCAACCTCCTCCCTGTGACAGACTACTACTACAACTCGTTACAATATATATATATATATATATATATATATATATATATATATATATATATATATATATATATATATATATAACTAAAAGAAATATGTCTAGTCTAGTTTCCGTGAGTGTGTTAGAGGTCATTGCGTGGTCCAGATCACGAACACAAGGGACACTGGCGATGAAATTAATAACTTCATGGAATAAGTAGCTACTGATCCCCCAAACACATACGTTTTACTCATATGCTCACAATACTCAGCCACATAAACAAATAAATAAAATAATATATAGCTAACTACGGTGCCTACGAGAGGAAAAGGGTTTAAATGGGATATATCTAAGTTACCCTTTCGTCCTCCACCACCTCACAGCAAGCAGTAAGAATCAAATTTATTGGATAAGTCTATGGAATACTGCCAATGAACCGGCCTTCAGAAGAGCCCCCCCTTCTCCTCATCCTCTCTTTGAAGTCCACCACCACGTCGCCAAGCCAACCAGTTCTTGCATTAAGTCAAGCTTGCCGCCGCTTGCCTGCACTCTCATCACAGCTGAAGATAATTCCCCTTGCCTTGCCTTGCTTGCACGATGGTACAAATGCATCCAGCAGTGAGCGAGGACAAAAATAACGTGTATATATTATTATGATTGTTTGATGCGCGTCCTTGCTCTCATTCAACGTACAATATAAAGACTCAGTAACACGGAAGAAAGAGAGGGGAGGCGGGAAATGTTCTCAGTTACAGGGGTCCTTTCTCCCCCCTGTGAATTGCCGCCCCCTGCCACGCCCCAGACCAGCGGGAACAGTCAGGGACACCACCCTCCCCCCCCCACACCATTCCCTCCTGCCTGTCCAAACACAATCAGGCTTTGAGTTCCCTTCATCTGTTTGCTTGGCGGCTCAGATTTCTTAAGCCTCTTCCTCGCCTCGTGCTTTCATTCCGTATTGAAGGAAAACAAATAAATATTCTTTTGTTATTCGTGGAGTGTTATTCCTTCCCCGCTTGTCCGTTATTCGTGCGTGATTTGATTTATATATTTTTTATTTTTACTGTTTGCTTAATTGAATCAACGCTTTGCTTTCGCGCGTTTTCTCTACTTTGTTATTCAGTCAATTCTCTTCCATGAAAAAGAGAAAAAGACTATGTACTCGGTATTCATTTGTGACTTCCTCTTTATATCTATTAAAATAATGCATTAGTTATCCATCGTGATTCTCTTCGATATTTCTCAAGGCAATGAGGATGAAAAGCTAACATTTCATCGCATCAGCATTTTCTCAAACTCACAAGTAAAAAATATATATATACGTACAACCTGGAAATGTACACGTGTGTTTGAAAATATGTAAATGTAAAAATATGAACATGAGGAAATGTAAAGCAACAAATGTTTGCAAGTATATTTTTGCAGCGAAGAGGAGGAAAGAAAAAGAAAATGTTACACACTCAGGGTCTTTTCAGAGTACAACGCTCTCCTCCAGACTTTTCCTACACCACAACGACAACTAGACTGCCTCCACCCCACGCCACGCCGCTACAGCACGGATGGAAAGAAACGGTGACCTGCCATTTCCGCGGCGTATCCCATTCTAACCGCCTTGTCATTAAGAGCTCTTTGAATGCGAGATGAATGCTGGGAGGCGGGAGAGAGAGGAAGGAGGCAAAGAGAGAAGGTTGTAAGGGACGGAAGGAGAAGGATACATGGATGTGGAAATAAAGAGTGAAACAGAGAGAAAAAGATAGCTGGAGTAGGTAAAATGTAACGGTATTTTTTCCTTACCAGCATCCAATTAGCTAGACTCAGTGAGGATAGATAGGGGAGAGAGGAGGAGCTCTCTATGTAATCCTGATAACCTAATAACAATGCTACACGATAGACTACCAACACATATTACTATTGGTCCGCCCTTAGCACACCACCTACACTGCCTGCTTTGCCCTTCCCTTCCCTGCCTCGCCTCGCCTCGCTCAACCCTCCCTCCGCCCGTCAGAATGTTACATCCTCCTGAATTAATCCCCAGAATTTGTTTGCCAAGGTTTGATCACTCCATAAGCTGCTGTACTTTATACCTTCGCTGCTCTCTCCCCTTCGGTTGCATTTTTCATGTCTTATTTCCCATTTTCCCTTCTTTTTCCTCCTTTCTCTAAGTTTCTGTTCTTTATATCTTTGCTATTCCCTATCCTTCGCTAGCTTTTTTCACATTTTTTCTCCCTTTTCTCTCCTTTCTCTAAGCTGGTGTTTTTTAAATCTTTGCTACTCCTTATCCTTTATTATCATGTTTTGTCTTTTTTTCCCTTTTCCCCTCTTTTCCTTCACCCCGATAACTCTTGCATCGCTCCATAATTTCCTTTTCTAATTTCCTATCATTGGAGAGCTACACGATTCTCCTTCGCCATGCAATCACAGTTTAATCGAGTTTGCTAAGCGGAATCCAACACTTTCCCTCTACCCTAACACCCCTTCCTTCCCTTTCCATCCTATCCTTCCATTATCAAATCCTCGTAGGGCGTTAATGAAATGGTTCTTCACTTGGCTTTAAAGTTCCTCATTTCCCTTCATTAGAGGAGAGGGAAGGTACGTAACACAAGCCAGGTCGGTATCAAACAAAGCTGAACACTCTGGTGGGAAATCTCTTAATGGGAAAGGGATTCAAGACAGCACACTTTTGTTTCCTTTTCTACGTTGAGGTCATGGACGTCGACAAAGTGAGGAGTGATAAGGGTGTGTGATTTTGTTAAAGAATGTGAGTGTTGTGTGTAGGTATGTGTATGTGTATGTAGGTGTATATGGATGTGCGTGTGAGTACGGTATATAGAGGTAAGGTAAGGGAGGTATGGTTATAAGGAAAGGGTGTAGAACCAATGCGAGTGAGAAAAAAATTTATTAAGGTGTTTAAGAGGGTAAAGGACAGTGAAAGGCAATCAGAGGTGAAAGAGGAGAGGTTAAGGAGCTTATTAGTTCCCCGTTAGGAAGGTGAACGAGACAAATTAGCGTTTCATTACAGGAGTGGAATTTAATCAAGTAAACTGAGGACTTTGAACCTCGTAAATTGTGGGTATAGAGAAGAAAACTTTACCAAAACGCTGAAAGAAAATTAATTGGGAAAACAAAACTAAAATTACGCTTGTGGGAGAAACAAATGAGAGTCGTCGTTGGAAGTTTTGAAACGATGGAATAAAACTGGTGAGAAAATACATGTCGTTTTCTATAATAAACTGAATTTTTTGTTGCTTTAATTTTTTATACTAACATTACATTCTCAGATATTAACAAAGGAAAAAGCTAAGTAAGGTAGCACAGGTGAGTTAATGAGTGTAGGTATGAACAGGTAAACCTCAACACAGGAGACTGATAGGTTACGTAACTGTTTCTCGGAAGTCTTGACAAAAAGAACAAAAGGGAGAAAGAGAATGAGGAAGGGGAAGGTAAGGAGAGAAAGAAGGAAGGAGGGAGGGAGGGAGGTAAGGAGCAACACAATGGTACTTTTACGTAGATAAGCGACTGGTTTTGTTAGGCAGTTAAAAAAAAATATATTCAAAAACTCAGAAATGTTCCCGTGGCCTAAAAATGGTGTCTTAGCTTTTAGTCACATTTTCTTTATACTTATTTTATTCCTTTCCCTTATATATTTTTCTACGTTTCCTATTTCTATTCGTTTTATATGAGTTATTATCCATTACCTCTCCTGCATTATCAATTTTCTAAAAGTAATATTCTTTTTCAACATCATTTTTCATTTTCTTCTTTAAAAATTTCCCTTGAGCTCTTTGGCTTCCTCACATTTTGAAATTCACGCCCACTTTCCTACTTCTCGCCGGGGAAACAAAAGAAAACCATCTCTTTCCCGTTTAGAATATAAATTACGTAAGAATAAATTTTCCTCTTAACTCTCCTATCGCTTCTCAAGGTCATCTCATTAGCGGCTCCGTCTAGGTAACTTTTCTCCCTCACGCTTTCTGCAACTCAATTATTTTTTATGTCAGATTATGAGGTTCACGCACACATTGGGAGGGTTTGCAATACTGTACAACACCTCAGCCTTGTGCTAATACCTGGAAATGCCATGTGTGAGGAGGCAGAGTGAAGGAAATCGTTAGTGCAGAGCCAGGTGTGAAGGTTGCCTGAAGAGACCTTTGTGAGGTAATCTAATCAGGCAAAAAATCGGATAAAGACGAAACATAATTTTTTCGTTATAAGATTGTGCTGGTGATGCAATTTTGACACAGGGACGCAGGGACGCAGGGACACACACACACACACACACACACACACACACACACACACACACACACACACACACACACACACACACTATGATTTTTTTTCACCTGTGATTAAAACCCGCCAGTCAGCCACAGATTATATAGGTGAAAACACGTATATTCTTTTTTTCTTTTTTTTTAACACTGGGTGCGGTTTGAGGTAGAGGGAACATATACAAAGGGGGCACTGATGCAAATGTTGAAAGGGGATGTGTTACTGCTACTGTTGTTGTGGTGATTGTTGTTGTTGTTGTTGTTGTTGTTGTTGTTGTTGTTGTTGTTGTTGTTGTTGTTTGTTTTTTTCCTGTCTATCCAAACATTTTCACATCACAAGGCACGTACAATTAATCTATTATGTTTTTTTGTTTTTTCTTCTGCTAGAGACAAGTTCCTCGATTGTAAATGAATAGATGGTACTGATGCGTGTGTGTGTGTGTGTGTGTGTGTGTGTGTGTGTGTGTGTGTGTGTGTTGAAGTGTGTTTCTCTACTATATAAAATTTATCTTTGTTTTCTTCCTCTTGATTCTCTTCCCTCCTACCTCCTCTTCTTCCTCCTCCTCCTCCTCCTTCTCCTCCACTAGTCATCTAAGCTCTTCACAATCTTCATAATCTTTCCTCCATCTTGCTCACGAAATTATTCAACACTTTCCACATACACTATTTTTTTTCTTTCTCGTCTTTTAATTTAAACTTCGGACTTTTTTTTTTTTTTACGGGAGTTATCGTTTAGACTGTACACGTAACTAACTCCATCACTTCTACACACACACACACACACACACACACACACACACACACACACACACACACACACACACACACACACACACACACACACACCAGGAGGGCTATCTCATCAGCCACTTTAAGCTCGCCCACGGCACCAACACCACACAACACCACAAAACACCACAACACAAAACACAAAACACATCTCGTCTCGTCTCACCACAACACAACTTTCTCTCAACATAAGTTACACAAGTATTTCCATTTCCCAGAACTCAACACACAACAACTACCAAGCGATGAGCGAGGAACGAAGCGGTGAAGAATACATATTGCAAGTGGATGGACATGCAAAACGAGAGAAAGAAAACGTGACACTGAAGAGGAGGAGGAGGAGGAGGAGGAGGAGGAGGAGGAGGAGGAGGAGGAGGAGGAGGAGGAGGAGGATGGAAAGGGATCAAGATGGAAAACAAGAAAATAAACACCAGATAAAAGCGATCAAAATGCAGAGTGAAAAAAAACAAAAAAAACATTCAAGTGGGTGATAGGACGAAAGAAAACGGGGAAAGAAGAAAAGAAAAATTGAAATTATACAAAAGCGTGTAATGCGTTCAAAAACACCACGATGCAATATACGTGATCTTATATATACACATACGAATGGGTACAAGAGTGAATTAAACTACTTAGAAGCTTTATAATGCGTGTTTGCCATACCTTGGGCGTGTTGGGTGATGTGCGGTAACGCGGTGAAGGCAAGTTTGGTAAATTCGCAGGTCTGTAGCAGCGACGGAGCCTATCTTAAGGTACACATTCTGAAGGCTACGCGTGAAGGTGCAATCAGTAAACATAGGACACCAGCGCCTACACCTTCACTACTATCTATCTACACCTTCATATCGACACAACTTGCACATCTTAATAAACTTTAGAGTGAGTTTGTTATATTGTTGATGCGGATTTAAGACGCCATATGGCTTCTTTGGTGCAGAATTTTAAACATGGAGTGAGTTCGATTATGTTTTCTTTTAGTTTTTCAGTCTAGTTAACGCGACCAACAAGCACTAACGAGCACTAACGAGGCCCCGTGATTGGTGGGGGGAGGCAGGTGTGTGTGCTCGGTGGTCGCGTGAACTAAATGTGGCTGGCGGGAACCCAACCACCTCGTCACAGAACATTAACATTCATTGTGTTCAAGTTACGATGGAAGGTGAAGCTGTACATACATACATACATATAACAGTGTGTTTAGCGTCAGTAATCCCCTACCTTGCAGATATTTCCTCTGGGCTAGAATCATAAAGAAAAAATGTTACATCATAATCTTCTTGGCATTCAAGGTAATTAAGCTCAACATTATAGATAATAGCATATCATATGATACCAAAACACAATGCACTGGTGGCATCATGGATAGAAATTCTCCACATTCCCATTCACATGCTGTTTAAATGGCTGCGTTAATACTGTACAAACATTATAATGAGCGGGAATAAAGCAATCAATAACAGGTCCCACAGCAGTTAACCAAACCTCAAGGTAATCAGCGTTACTAATTACTAATGATTGCAAGCTACACTAATACAGCCCCACCGAGGCTCCACTACCTAGCCCCACACGCACACACACACTACAGTTGTC
>JAXIVD010002109.1:55000-57500 GCA_036785275.1 Cancer borealis
AAACAAAATAAGTTGATGAATTGAAATACAGAAATAGAAAGAAATAAATGAATAATTGCGTTTGACTTCAAAGAGAGATGCGAAAAAGAAGATACAGGGAAAAAAATACAAGTGAAGGAAAATACAGGTAAAAAAAATATACAGGTGTAGGAAGATACAGGTGAGGGAATAAACAGGTGTCTGGTGTAATTAACTATATACCTCTATGACCTGAATGACCTTGAGATTGACGTCACTACCAATGCTACAGGTGTCCCGTCACACACATACACACACACACACACACACACACACACACACACTTAAGTAAAGGCGAGAAATAAAAAGATAAAACAGTAATAATAATAAAATAAAATAAACGAGTACATGAAAGTAAAGAATATCAAGAAAATTTTACGTTAAAGAAACACGAGAGAGAGAGAGAGAGAGAGAGAGAGAGAGAGAGAGAGAGAGAGAGAGAGAGAGAGAGAGAGAGAGAGAGAGAGAACCATCTTACCAAGTACGCAAGTCGTGGTGGTGGAGGGAGGGAGGGAAGGAGAGAAAGGAAGGGAGGGAGGGAGGGAGGGAGGAAGGGAGGGAGGGAGGGAGGGAGGGAGGGAGGGAGGGAGGGAGGGAGGGAGGGAGGGAGGGAGGGAGGGAGGGAATAGTAATGGTGGTGGTGGTGGTGGTGGTGGTGGTGGGAGGGGAGATAAAGTATGAGGGGGAGGGGAAAGTGGAGGAGGATTGGACCAGAGTGAGAGAGGGGAGATAGGAGAGGGGAGATAGGAGAGGGGAGAGAGGGGAGAGAGAGAGAGGAAGCCTTAACACGCCCACGCCGATCAATAGAGGAAACACACCCGCCCACCCCTCTGTTCCCTTCCCCTCACGCCTCTCTACCCCCCTCCCCCACGCCCCTGTGAACCAGCTGTGAGGGCGGTGCGAATTTTGGGAGCAAGAGGGGAAAGAAAGGAAAGGGGAAAATAGGGAAAGAGGGGAAATAAGGGAAATAGGAAAATGGAAAATAAGGGAAAGAGGGAAAAGAGAGAAAATAAGAGGAAAAAAGGAAATCAGGAAAATGAGAAATAAAGAAATAAGAGAAAATAAGGGAAATAAGGGAATAGGGAAAAAAGGGAAAGGGGGAAATAAAGGGAAATAAAGGAAATAAATTAAAATAGAGGAAAGAGGAAACAAGGGGAAAGAGGAAAAAATAGGAAAGAGGGGAAAGAGTAGAATGTGACATGAGTTAAACTGTACACACATACATACACACACACACATACACACACACATACACACACACATACACACATACATACATACATACAAGAGGGAAGAGACGAGTTAGTGAAATGTGACACAAATACAAAATTATACATAGCACATATATAAATACATACACACATACACACATTCATACATACATACATACATACGTACATTCATCAGTATTCATAGTCACACAGGAACGTAAATGAATAATATACGTAGTAGTTTGTATTAATTGCGTAGTTATACATTCATCAAAAAGTTGAATGTTGTAAACAGTGAATAATAAAAATAAATAAATAAATAAATGAATAAGATGATAAATGTGAAAAATAGAAAAAATAAATAGATAAAGATAAAGAGATAAAATAAGAAGATAAAATTTGACGCATCAACCAATTAATCATCCTTACACACACACACACACGCACACACACACACACACACACACACACACACACACACACACACACACACACACACACACACATCCGAGCGAAAACAACACCACCTGAAAATAAATATATATAAATAAAAAAAAAAGGAGAAAGAAAGAGAAAAAGAAGCCATTCAATCATCACCTCCGATAACAACAACAAACAAACAAACAAACAAACAAACAAACAAACAAACAAACAATAAAAAAATAAATACAAAAAAATAAACGAAAGGGAATGAGGCAAAACAAACAAAAAAAAGGAACAACGTATATAAAACAAAAACACAAATAAATTAAAAAAAAATAAAAAAAAAACATTAACACAAATTTCAATACTAAAGAAAAAAATGAAAACCAAACTACCCACAGGTATCATTACGTCAGGAGGAGGAGGAGGAGGAGGAGGAGGAGGAGGAGGAGGAGGAGGAGGAGGAGGAGGAGGAGGAGGAGGAGGAGGTGTAAGTAACAGATGAAGAAGGCCAGGTGTTCATTGTGCATCGAGAGAGAGAGAGAGAGAGAGAGAGAGAGAGAGAGAGAGAGAGAGAGAGAGAGAGAGAGAGAGAGAGAGAGAGAGAGCGTGGAGTCTGCATCTCGTCTCTTATACTTATGTGATTCAATCCAACTCGAAGTGTTCTAATAGGTTTGAATACCATATGCATCCGTTTATTGTTTAATGAAAGGATTTAGGTTAACACGAATGAGATCAAACGTTTCATAATGGTTAGTATAGATACACAAACTTGATTTACGTTTGCATTAGATGGATTTACGATGATTGAACGTTATGTATATACAGGATTTATAACTTGGATTGAC
>JAXIVD010002109.1:62500-65000 GCA_036785275.1 Cancer borealis
ATTTTAGTTGCCTGACCATCACAATGCACTCCACACACCAACATTCATCCACACAACCACACACTACCACCTTGCCTCTATCCACCAAGGCCATCCATTCTTCCTAATGCTACCCGTTTGTCCAAATCCACCTACCTTATCCACTCACAAATTTCATAACTTTACATACCTACATCTCACCTTTAATCAACCTTCTCTTATATTTGCAGAGGCTGATTAAAGAAAAGATAAAAGGAGATTAATTAGATGTGGTTATAGATGGAAGGAAAAATATATAATTATCTGCCTTTGAAAAAACCGGAAAGTGGATAATGATTTTTTAAAATTTTTGTTTTATCATTTTTTTTTTCTTTTCTTTTTTCTTTTTGATAACCTAAAAATATATAATTATCTGCCTTTGAAAAAACCGAAAAGTGGATTATGATTTTTTTTTTTTTTTTAATTTTATCATTTTCTTTTTTCTTTTTTTTCTTTTTCATAACCCAATTTACATTCTACTATTGTATCAAGCTATTCCACATCCAACCACTACCTTCTCCATTCACTTTTTTTTCTTTATAACATTTACTTTTCTTTCATTCTCTCACGTGGGATCTAAAATACAAATAAAAAAACAAGGAAGAGTTATCGTAGATGAAGGAAGATTGAGGTCAACCAAATTAATAAGAATTTCCCTTCTCTGTTCGTGGTGCTATAAATCTGCATAAACAATGAAAGCGGCTCGTTGAGAGAGAGAGAGAGAGAGAGAGAGAGAGAGAGAGAGAGAGAGAGAGAGAGAGAGAGAGAGAGAGAGAGAGAGAGAGAGAGAGAGAGAGAGAGAGTACGATTGAACACAAATAAAAGGATAGAACTACCACTGCTTTTTTCAATTTGATTAATGGAGGTATGTCAAGCTATTCATTTTTTTTTTTCTTCCAGTTTAAAATGAAGGAAAAAAAATTATGGCTTCAAAACACACAATACTTTTTTTTCTATATCAAATTTTTTCTTTACCTTTCATCACCCTACTGCCAACCACATACTAAGATAAAACTACTACTATTACTACTACTACTACTACTACTACTACTACTACTACCACCACTACTAGCACCACCTCCCTTTATGGTGAGGAGCCGGCACACAGAAATTTAATGTTTTAGTTGAGTCATCCATCAATTTGACAACCGAAGAAGATGGGGTTGGAGATGAGCAGTGAAAGGCGATAATGAACCTAGTCCTCCCCCCCCCCCACTCTCTCACTCTCTCTCTCTCTCTCTCTCTCTCTCTCTCTCTCTCTCTCTCTCTCTCTCTCTCTCTCTCTCTCTCTCTCTCTCTCTCTCTCGACCATTTGCCTTTCCTGGTGATGTCTCAGCCATTAATCTTCATGCAAGTTATTTCACACGTCACATTTATGGTCTTTTTTCACGTTTTTCACCATTTACCACACACACACACACACACACACACACACACACACACACACACACACACACACACACACATATATATACACACAGCACCCATACTACCCTACAGAAGGCAAGTTTAGGTGTGTGTGGGCGGTGCGTGGGCGTGTGTAGGTGGGCGTAGGTGTAACAACTCTCCTAATAAGAGCAGGAGTAGAGTCACCTAACGCCCCAGCCCCCAAAAATAAAAAAAAATAAGACAGGTGGTACGCCCTTTAGACCACCTACAAGAAACAGGTAGAAGAACAGGTGAACATGAGGCACAGGTAACAAGTCCTTCGCTCAGGTAACGAGAAGAATCGATGTTAATGAATCGCTTGCCTTGAAAATTGCATAATACAAGTGTGCTAAATTGGCAGGTTGTTAGGAATTCGCTAAGTGGTATGTCATTAAGGTGAAATGAGGTGATTCTTAAAGGAGGTTGTGGAGTTATGATTATGAGGTGATTGGAAGTGTTTAATTAATCTATTCATCAATTTGGAAATAGAAAGAGAAAGAGGCTAAGAATGTTAATATTGGTATAGTGTTATTTTTTTTATATTATTTTTACTATACTGTTATTATGATGAATTAGTTTTATACCAATTGTTTTTTGTTTATATTTACAGATATTTACAGTATGTATTATAATTACTATGTCAGTTTTAATATTGTCTATCCCTCATTATCATTATTTTTTTTTTTTCCTTTGTTATCTATCGTTAATCCATAAGAAAAATAGTTATCCCTTCTAACTAATCCTATTTATTTTCTTACTGAGTTTGATATTATTTATAGATCTTTCTGACGTCAAGAATAGGTTTTTTTTTCATTTATTTATTTATTTATTTGAATTATTGTTCATGTTGTGGCCAGCGAGATGTCAAGAAGTTGCAAATCAAGCTTACATTCTGACGTTGAGTTGAATAAATAAACTGCCTACGTGCATGACTGTGTGTGTGTGTGTGTGTGTGTGTGTGTGTGTGTGTGTGTGTGTGTGTGTGTGTGTGTGTGTGTGTGTGTGTGTGTTAAATGCTGCAGATAAAGAGATTAGCTTGGCAAGGAAATGAGTG
>JAXIVD010002110.1:0-12500 GCA_036785275.1 Cancer borealis
GGGGCTGAGGTAAGGCTCCCTCGATGTCAGCCTCCCCGCGGCCTGCCTCCCCCAGACTCACTACTCTGTTCCCTGCCAAGTAAATATATATCAATTATTAGTTGTTTTCTTTCAATAAATGGGTACAGGTCGATAATAGCCATATGTTAGTTTTCTTTTTTATTTATTTACTTACTTTTATTTCCTTCCCCTACTTGATTTCTACTCACTTAGATAACAAAAGCTAGGTATCGATGTGCCTGTTGTCTGATTTCCTTCCTTGTTTTTACTTCTATCTTTCTTCCATATTTAGTTTTGATTGATTATTTTTTATTTAATTTCCATTATAATTATTTTCTACTGTTCATACTTTTATTTTTCCTTTATTCTATCATACAATTCCCATTTTCTTCCAGTGAAACCATAAAGGGGAGACTATCACATTTTTTTTTTCAATCAATGGAAGGTTTCATGATACATCTTGTAGGTTATAGGTAAGGCTGAGTAAGGAATGAAGGGAGAGGGAAAGAGTAAGAAATGAGTAAGGAATGAGTAAGGAAAGAGGGGAGGTAAGAGTGGAGGTAAGAGTGGAGGTAAGAGTGGAGGTAAGAGTGGAGGTAAGTGAACATTCAAGAGAGTATATTAATGAGAAATTGGACATCATCATCACCAAGGAAACCAAATGTGTTGTTAGTTTACCCTCCCCACCTTTCCTCCCTTCCTCCTCCACCCACTGTTACGTACTACACCCCCACGTACACCCCCACGTACACCCCCACTCACAGCCCCACACCTTACATTCCATCTACACCTTCATCTTTCTTCCTGTGTTCTTGCTTAATCCTTCCTATTTCTTATATAATCCACATTCACCCCTCTTCCACCTTACATTCCACCCGTCATCCAACCGTCATCCACCCGTCATCCATCACCACCTCTTCTTCTTCCCCTCACATCCTTCCCCTCATCCACTAATACCACATATCGAGCGTCAAAGTGGATGAAAAAGTAGAGTTAGTCAGTCTACTCCTTCTACCTATCTACCTCTCTCTACCTCTCTTTTTTTTTTCTCTCTCATTCTCTCTCTTTTTATATATTTAACCTAGCTACATCTTTCTCTCTCTTTTCTCTCTCTTTTTTTCTTTAATTTATCTATCTACCTCTACCTCCCTTTTCCTCTTTCTTTTTCTCTGCCATTATCTGGTTTAGTAATGAACTTAAAGAAACTAACTTAAACTAACCTAACAAACCTAAGCTAACTAATGTAGGTTTTCAAAATAACTCAACTAAACCTAACTCCACGATACCAACTAAATAATTAAGATCTAAGAATGAACTAAACTTAAGTGAAATTAAGCTAAGTACTAAAAAAAACTCTAATAACGAATGTAGGACTAAGAATTGACTCAACTAATCTTGACTAAAACCTAACTAAACCAATCTAACTAATGTAAGTGTGACAGTGAACGTAACTAAACTAAGCACACTACAAACTTAACTTAACTAACGAAACGAAACTAAATAATGTAAGTCTAAGAATGAAATGAACGCAACTTAACCAACACAAATAACTTAATGAAACTAATGTAGGTCTTTGAATGAACTGGAATAACTCAATTGAAAACTAACTCAACAAAAACCAAACTACACTAAACTAATGTGTAATGTTGTTGTATTAATGTGTTGTGTTACTGTATTAATGTGTTGTGTTACTGTATTAATGTGTTGTGTTACTGTATTAATGTGTTGTGTTACTGTATTAATGTGTTGTGTTACTGTATTAATGTGCTGTGTTACTGTATTAATGTGTTGTGTTACTGTATTAATGTGTTGTGTTACTGTATTAATGTGTTGTGTTGCTGTATTAATGTGTTGTGTTGCTGTATTAATGTGTTGTGTTGCTGTATTAATGTGTTGTGTTACTGTATTAATGTGTTGTGTTACTGTATTAATGTGTTGTGTTACTGTATTAATGTGTTGTTACTGTATTAATGTGTTGTGTTGCTGTATTAATGTGTTGTGTTACTGTATTAATGTGTTGTGTTGCTGTATTAATGTGTTGTGTTACTGTATTAATGTGTTGTGTTACTGTATTAATGTGTTGTGTTACTGTATTAATGTGTTGTGTTACTGTATTAATGTGTTGTGTTACTGTATTAATGTGTTGTGTTACTGTATTAATGTGTTGTGTTACTGTATTAATGTGTTGTGTTACTGTATTAATGTGTTGTGTTGCTGTATTAATGTGTTGTGTTGTTGTATTAATGTGTTGTGTTACTGTATTAATGTGTTGTGTTACTGTATTAATGTGTTGTGTTACTGTATTAATGTGTTGTGTTACTGTATTAATGTGTTGTGTTACTGTATTAATGTGTTGTGTTACTGTATTAATGTGTTGTGTTACTGTATTAATGTGTTGTGTTACTGTATTAATGTGTTGTGTTACTGTATTAATGTGTTGTGTTACTGTATTAATGTGTTGTGTTACTGTATTAATGTGTTGTGTTACTGTATTAATGTGTTGTGTTGCTGTATTAATGTGTTGTGTTACTGTATTAATGTGTTGTTACTGTATTAATGTGTTGTGTTACTGTATTAATGTGTTGTGTTACTGTATTAATGTGTTGTGTTACTGTATTAATGTGTTGTGTTACTGTATTAATGTGTTGTGTTGTTGTATTAATGTGTTGTGTTACTGTATTAATGTGTTGTGTTACTGTATTAATGTGTTGTGTTGCTGTATTAATGTGTTGTGTTACTGTATTAATGTGTTGTGTTGTTGTATTAATGTGTTGTGTTACTGTATTAATGTGTTGTGTTACTGTATTAATGTGTTGTGTTACTGTATTAATGTGTTGTGTTACTGTATTAATGTGTTGTATTGCTGTATTAATGTGTTGTGTTGTTGTATTAATGTGTTGTGTTACTGTATTAATGTGTTGTGTTACTGTATTAATGTGTTGTGTTGCTGTATTAATGTGTTGTGTTACTGTATTAATGTGTTGTGTTACTGTATTAATGTGTTGTGTTACTGTATTAATGTGTTGTGTTACTGTATTAATGTGTTGTGTTGTGTTACTGTATTAATGTGTTGTGTTACTGTATTAATGTGTTGTGTTGCTGTATTAATGTGTTGTGTTGCTGTATTAATGTGTTGTTACTGTATTAATGTGTTGTGTTACTGTATTAATGTGTTGTGTTACTGTATTAATGTGTTGTGTTACTGTATTAATGTGTTGTGTTGCTGTATTAATGTGTTGTGTTGTTGTATTAATGTGTTGTGTTACTGTATTAATGTGTTGTGTTACTGTATTAATGTGTTGTGTTACTGTATTAATGTGTTGTGTTACTGTATTAATGTGTTGTGTTACTGTATTAATGTGTTGTGTTGCTGTATTAATGTGTTGTATTACTGTATTAATGTGTTGTGTTACTGTATTAATGTGTTGTGTTGTTGTATTAATGTGTTGTGTTGCTGTATTAATGTGTTGTGTTGCTGTATTAATGTGTTGTGTTGCTGTATTAATGTGTTGTGTTACTGTATTAATGTGTTGTGTTACTGTATTAATGTGTTGTGTTACTGTATTAATGTGTTGTGTTGCTGTATTAATGTGTTGTGTTACTGTATTAATGTGTTGTGTTACTGTATTAATGTGTTGTGTTACTGTATTAATGTGTTGTGTTACTGTATTAATGTGTTGTGTTACTGTATTAATGTGTTGTGTTACTGTATTAATGTGTTGTGTTACTGTATTAATGTGTTGTGTTGTTGTATTAATGTGTTGTGTTACTGTATTAATGTGTTGTGTTACTGTATTAATGTGTTGTGTTGTTGTATTAATGTGTTGTGTTGTTGTATTAATGTGTTGTGTTACTGTATTAATGTGTTGTGTTACTGTATTAATGTATTGTGTTGTTGTATTAATGTGTTGTGTTACTATATTAATGTGTTGTGTTGCTGTATTAATGTGTTGTGTTACTATATTAATGTGTTGTGTTGCTGTATTAATGTGTTGTGTTTCTGTATTAATGTGTTGTATTACTGTATTAATGTGTTGTGTTGCTGTATTAATGTGTTGTGTTGCTGTATTAATGTGTTGTGTTGTTGTATTAATGTGTTGTGTTGCTGTATTAATGTGTTGTGTTACTGTATTAATGTGTTGTGTTACTGTATTAATGTGTTGTGTTACTATATTAATGTGTTGTGTTGCTGTATTAATGTGTTGTGTTTCTGTATTAATGTGTTGTGTTACTGTATTAATGTGTTGTGTTGCTGTATTAATGTGTTGTGTTACTATATTAATGTGTTGTGTTGCTGTATTAATGTGTTGTGTTACTGTATTAATGTGTTGTGTTACTGTATTAATGTGTTGTGTTACTGTATTAATGTGTTGTGTTACTGTATTAATGTGTTGTGTTGCTGTATTAATGTGTTGTGTTGCTGTATTAATGTGTTGTTACTGTATTAATGTGTTGTGTTACTGTATTAATGTGTTGTGTTACTGTATTAATGTGTTGTGTTACTGTATTAATGTGTTGTGTTACTGTATTAATGTGTTGTGTTACTGTATTAATGTGTTGTGTTACTGTATTAATGTGTTGTGTTACTGTATTAATGTGTTGTGTTACTGTATTAATGTGTTGTGTTACTGTATTAATGTGTTGTGTTGCTGTATTAATGTGTTGTGTTACTGTATTAATGTGTTGTTACTGTATTAATGTGTTGTGTTACTGTATTAATGTGTTGTGTTACTGTATTAATGTGTTGTTACTGTATTAATGTGTTGTGTTGCTGTATTAATGTGTTGTGTTGTTGTATTAATGTGTTGTGTTACTGTATTAATGTGTTGTGTTACTGTATTAATGTGTTGTGTTACTGTATTAATGTGTTGTGTTACTGTATTAATGTGTTGTGTTACTGTATTAATGTGTTGTGTTGCTGTATTAATGTGTTGTGTTACTGTATTAATGTGTTGTTACTGTATTAATGTGTTGTGTTACTGTATTAATGTGTTGTGTTGCTGTATTAATGTGTTGTGTTACTGTATTAATGTGTTGTGTTACTGTATTAATGTGTTGTGTTACTGTATTAATGTGTTGTGTTGCTGTATTAATGTGTTGTGTTACTGTATTAATGTGTTGTGTTACTGTATTAATGTGTTGTGTTGCTGTATTAATGTGTTGTGTTGCTGTATTAATGTGTTGTATTACTGTATTAATGTGTTGTGTTACTGTATTAATGTGTTGTTACTGTATTAATGTGTTGTGTTGTTGTATTAATGTGTTGTGTTACTGTATTAATGTGTTGTGTTACTGTATTAATATGTTGTGTTACTGTATTAATGTGTTGTGTTACTGTATTAATGTGTTGTGTTGTTGTATTAATGTGTTGTGTTACTGTATTAATGTGTTGTGTTGTTGTATTAATGTGTTGTGTTACTGTATTAATGTGTTGTGTTACTGTATTAATGTGTTGTGTTACTGTATTAATGTGTTGTGTTGTTGTATTAATGTGTTGTGTTGCTGTATTAATGTGTTGTGTTGCTGTATTAATGTGTTGTGTTACTGTATTAATGTGTTGTGTTACTGTATTAATGTGTTGTGTTACTGTATTAATGTGTTGTTACTGTATTAATGTGTTGTGTTGTTGTATTAATGTGTTGTGTTGCTGTATTAATGTGTTGTGTTACTGTATTAATGTGTTGTGTTGTGTTACTGTATTAATGTGTTGTGTTACTGTATTAATGTGTTGTGTTGTTGTATTAATGTGTTGTGTTACTGTATTAATGTGTTGTGTTACTGTATTAATGTGTTGTGTTGTGTTACTGTATTAATGTGTTGTGTTACTGTATTAATGTGTTGTTACTGTATTAATGTGTTGTGTTACTGTATTAATGTGTTGTGTTGTTGTATTAATGTGTTGTGTTGTTGTATTAATGTGTTGTGTTGCTGTATTAATGTGTTGTGTTGTTGTATTAATGTGTTGTGTTGTTGTATTAATGTGTTGTGTTACTGTATTAATGTGTTGTGTTACTGTATTAATGTGTTGTGTTACTGTATTAATGTGTTGTGTTACTGTATTAATGTGTTGTGTTGTTGTATTAATGAGTTGTGTTACTGTATTAATGTGTTGTGTTGCTGTATTAATGTGTTGTGTTACTGTATTAATGTGTTGTGTTACTGTATTAATGTGTTGTGTTGCTGTATTAATGTGTTGTGTTACTGTATTAATGTGTTGTGTTACTGTATTAATGTGTTGTTACTGTATTAATGTGTTGTGTTACTGTATTAATGTGTTGTGTTACTGTATTAATGTGTTGTGTTACTGTATTAATGTGTTGTGTTACTGTATTAATGTGTTGTGTTGTTGTATTAATGTGTTGTGTTACTGTATTAATGTGTTGTGTTACTGTATTAATGTGTTGTGTTACTGTATTAATGTGTTGTGTTACTGTATTAATGTGTTGTGTTGTTGTATTAATGTGTTGTGTTACTGTATTAATGTGTTGTGTTACTGTATTAATGTGTTGTGTTGCTGTATTAATGTGTTGTGTTACTGTATTAATGTGTTGTGTTACTGTATTAATGTGTTGTGTTACTGTATTAATGTGTTGTGTTACTGTATTAATGTGTTGTGTTACTGTATTAATGTGTTGTTACTGTATTAATGTGTTGTGTTACTGTATTAATGTGTTGTGTTGTTGTATTAATGTGTTGTTACTGTATTAATGTGTTGTGTTACTGTATTACTGTGTTGTGTTACTGTATTAATGTGTTGTGTTACTGTATTAATGTGTTGTGTTACTGTATTAATGTGTTGTGTTGTTGTATTAATGTGTTGTGTTACTGTATTAATGTGTTGTGTTACTGTATTAATGTGTTGTGTTGCTGTATTAATGTGTTGTGTTACTGTATTAATGTGTTGTGTTACTGTATTAATGTGTTGTGTTACTGTATTAATGTGTTGTGTTACTGTATTAATGTGTTGTGTTACTGTATTAATGTGTTGTTACTGTATTAATGTGTTGTGTTACTGTATTAATGTGTTGTGTTGTTGTATTAATGTGTTGTTACTGTATTAATGTGTTGTGTTACTGTATTAATGTGTTGTGTTACTGTATTAATGTATTGTGTTGCTGTATTAATGTGTTGTGTTGTGTTACTGTATTAATGTGTTGTGTTGCTGTATTAATGTGTTGTGTTACTGTATTAATGTGTTGTGTTACTGTATTAATGTGTTGTGTTACTGTATTAATGTGTTGTGTTACTGTATTAATGTGTTGTGTTACTGTATTAATGTGTTGTGTTGCTGTATTAATGTGTTGTGTTGCTGTATTAATGTGTTGTGTTACTGTATTAATGTGTTGTGTTGCTGTATTAATGTGTTGTGTTACTGTATTAATGTGTTGTGTTGTTACTGTATTAATGTGTTGTGTTACTGTATTAATGTTTTGTGTTACTGTATTAATGTGTTGTGTTACTGTATTAATGTGTTGTGTTACTGTATTAATGTGTTGTGTTAGTGTATTAATGTGTTGTGTTACTGTATTAATGTGTTGTGTTACTGTACTAATGTGTTGTGTTACTGTATTAATGTGTTGTGTTACTGTATTAATGTGTTGTGTTGTGTTACTGTATTAATGTGTTGTGTTACTGTATTAATGTGTTGTGTTACTGTATTAATGTGTTGTGTTACTGTATTAATGTGTTGTGTTACTGTATTAATGTGTTGTGTTACTGTATTAATGTGTTGTGTTACTGTATTAATGTGTTGTGTTACTGTATTAATGTGTTGTGTTGTTGTATTAATGTGTTGTGTTACTGTATTAATGTGTTGTGTTACTGTATTAATGTGTTGTGTTACTGTATTAATGTGTTGTGTTACTGTATTAATGTGTTGTGTTGTTGTATTAATGTGTTGTGTTACTGTATTAATGTGTTGTGTTACTGTATTAATGTGTTGTGTTGCTGTATTAATGTGTTGTGTTACTGTATTAATGTGTTGTGTTACTGTATTAATGTGTTGTGTTACTGTATTAATGTGTTGTGTTACTGTATTAATGTGTTGTGTTACTGTATTAATGTGTTGTTACTGTATTAATGTGTTGTGTTACTGTATTAATGTGTTGTGTTGTTGTATTAATGTGTTGTTACTGTATTAATGTGTTGTGTTACTGTATTAATGTGTTGTGTTACTGTATTAATGTGTTGTGTTACTGTATTAATGTGTTGTGTTACTGTATTAATGTGTTGTGTTGTTGTATTAATGTGTTGTGTTACTGTATTAATGTGTTGTGTTACTGTATTAATGTGTTGTGTTGCTGTATTAATGTGTTGTGTTACTGTATTAATGTGTTGTGTTACTGTATTAATGTGTTGTGTTACTGTATTAATGTGTTGTGTTACTGTATTAATGTGTTGTGTTACTGTATTAATGTGTTGTTACTGTATTAATGTGTTGTGTTACTGTATTAATGTGTTGTGTTGTTGTATTAATGTGTTGTTACTGTATTAATGTGTTGTGTTACTGTATTAATGTGTTGTGTTACTGTATTAATGTGTTGTGTTACTGTATTAATGTGTTGTGTTACTGTATTAATGTGTTGTGTTGCTGTATTAATGTGTTGTGTTGTGTTACTGTATTAATGTGTTGTGTTGCTGTATTAATGTGTTGTGTTACTGTATTAATGTGTTGTGTTACTGTATTAATGTGTTGTGTTGCTGTATTAATGTGTTGTGTTACTGTATTAATGTGTTGTTACTGTATTAATGTGTTGTGTTACTGTATTAATGTGTTGTGTTACTGTATTAATGTGTTGTGTTACTGTATTAATGTGTTGTGTTACTGTATTAATGTGTTGTGTTGCTGTATTAATGTGTTGTGTTGCTGTATTAATGTGTTGTGTTACTGTATTAATGTGTTGTGTTGCTGTATTAATGTGTTGTGTTACTGTATTAATGTGTTGTGTTGTTACTGTATTAATGTGTTGTGTTACTGTATTAATGTGTTGTGTTACTGTATTAATGTGTTGTGTTACTGTATTAATGTGTTGTGTTACTGTATTAATGTGTTGTGTTACTGTATTAATGTGTTGTTACTGTATTAATGTGTTGTGTTACTGTATTAATGTGTTGTGTTACTGTATTAATGTGTTGTGTTACTGTATTAATGTATTGTGTTACTGTATTAATGTGTTGTGTTACTGTATTAATGTGTTGTGTTGCTGTATTAATGTGTTGTGTTGCTGTATTAATGTGTTGTGTTACTGTATTAATGTGTTGTGTTACTGTATTAATGTGTTGTGTTACTGTATTAATGTGTTGTGTTGCTGTATTAATGTGTTGTGTTGTTGTATTAATGTGTTGTGTTGTTGTATTAATGTGTTGTGTTGCTGTATTAATGTGTTGTGTTACTGTATTAATGTGTTGTGTTGCTGTATTAATGTGTTGTGTTGCTGTATTAATGTGTTGTGTTACTGTATTAATGTGTTGTGTTACTGTATTAATGTGTTGTGTTACTGTATTAATGTGTTGTGTTACTGTATTAATGTGTTGTGTTACTGTATTAATGTGTTGTGTTACTGTATTAATATGTTGTGTTACTGTATTAATGTGTTGTGTTACTGTATTAATGTGTTGTGTTACTGTATTAATGTGTTGTGTTACTGTATTAATGTGTTGTGTTACTGTATTAATGTGTTGTGTTACTGTATTAATGTGTTGTGTTACTGTATTAATGTGTTGTGTTACTGTATTAATGTGTTGTGTTACTGTATTAATGTGTTGTGTTACTGTATTAATGTGTTGTGTTACTGTATTAATGTGCTGTATTACTGTATTAATATGTAGTGTTATTGTATTAACCATCATCATTAACACCGAAGATGAAACGCTTGAAGAATTTGATGAACCTAACTAATTATAACAACAACAACAACAACAACAACAACAACAACAACAACAACAACACCAACACCAACACCAACACCAACACCAACCACAACCACAACACCAACCACAACCACAACCACAACCACAACAACAACTATAACAACAACAACAACAACAACTTAATGAATGAACATAATTTAACCCCAGTGATGAAACACGTTGATACAGAATATAAAGTAATCAGTTAGCATCAGTAAACAGTGCAAATATACATCAAGATTTGTGAATAGGTAACGTCTAGTACTTATGACTAATTTCCTGTGAATGTAACATGTATATATCAAGAAATCAAATGCAGGTTAAATGTATGTGTGTGTGTGTGTGTGTGTGTGTGTGTGTGTGATTGTGTGTGTGTGTGTGTGTGTGTGTGTGTGTGTGTGTGTCTGTGTGTGTGTGTATTCACTGTCACAGTCTGCTGCTGGTCTCTCTCGAGACAGCCGGCCGTCCCC
Organism: Cancer borealis; assembly: GCA_036785275.1. NCBI lineage: Eukaryota > Metazoa > Arthropoda > Malacostraca > Decapoda > Cancridae > Cancer > Cancer borealis. Next base: position 10,380 of record JAXIVD010002110.1, read on the forward strand.
CTATGGAAAGAGGTCAGAGCTCATAGTGACCAATCTTTGGGTTGGACCGAGACCACTCACACACAACACACCGGGACAGCGAGGTCACAACCCCTCGACTTACATCCCGTACCTACTCACTGCTAGGTGAACAGGGGCTACACGTGAAAGGAGATTCGCCCAAATATTCTCCGTCCGCCCAGGGGATCGAACCCTGGCCCCTCGGTTGTGAGCCGAGTGCGCTAATCACTACGCTAGCGGACCGTGTGTGTGTGTGTGTGTGTGTGTGTGTGTGTGTGTGTGTGTGTGTGTGTGTGTGTGTGTGTGTGTGTGTGTGTGTGTGTGTATGTGTGTGTGTGTGTGTGTGTGTGTGTGTGTGTGTGTGTGTGTGTGTGTGTGTGTGTGTGTGTGTGTGTGTGTGTGTGTGTGTGTGTGTGTGTGTGTGTGTGAGTGCGTGAATTCATGCTAGAAATAATGTAGAAGGAAACAAGAGGAAAAAGACAGGTGGGTAGAACATGACAGGTGCAGCTAAAAAGTGGACTGTAAAACGTATAGATTGAACATTATATAAACTGACAAAACAGACAGAGAGACAGACAGTTAGACAAATAGACAGATAGACAGACATAAAAATAGACAGATAGACAGACATACAATAGACACAGAAAAAAACATATAAACAGGCAAACAGACAAAAAATATACACATATAGGCAAACAGACAGAAAAATTAGACAGACAGACAGACAGTCAGACAGACAGACAGACATCCTAGTCGACACAATACCACAATATCACATTCATCACGTCAATAATCTACACAATTATTACATACCAACACCAATGCCCTTCCCCCTTCCCCCCCCTAAATCCTCCCTCCTCTCCTCCTCCTCCTCCTCCTCCTCCTCCTCCCTTCCCACATTCTTCTTCTCCACCTCACACTTCTACGTTTACTCTTCCATTCCTTCTTTCCTCTCATTCTTTACCCTCAGACACTTTCCTTCCTCTCTCCATCCCTTCCCTGTCTCTTTCCCTTCCCCTGCCATGCCCCTTACACCCTGCCCCTGCCATGTCCCTGCCCTTGCCATGCCCCTTACACCCTGCCCCTGCCATGTCCCTACCCCTGCCATGCCCCTTACACCCTGCAATATAAAGTCTTCCTCACGTCCACTTCTAAGGAACATAAAATTCCTTGCCAGCTTTTCAATTATTCCGCACACACACACACACACACACACATACACACACACACACACACACACACACACACACACACACACACACACACACACACACACACACACACACACACACACACGTAGAAATTATTAATCTACAAACAAATCAATAAAAGTGAAATCCTGTTCCATTGTCTTTTCTTTATTTTTTTTCTTCCTAGGGATCGATTATTTTTTTTGAGAAATCTGCTCTTGACGCTTGAGAGAGAAAAAAAATAATAGCTATGTATTTTATCACTAAGCTTACCTGTACACGACTTCCAGGTACGTATAAGTAATCATCTTGTGTTAAGTAATACCTCCTCACCCCCCTCCTCCTCCTCCTCCTCTTCCTCCTCCTCTTCCTCCTCCTCTCATGTTCTTGCTATCTTCCTTCCTTTCTTTTAATGTATCTTTTCCTTTCCCTTCATTACTTTCTATTTTCCTCACTAGACATCTTTCACCTCCTCTTCCTCTTCCTCTTCCTCTTCCTCTTTTCTCCCCTTACACTCTTTCACTTTCCTCTTCCTCCTCCTCTTCTTTCCTTATACTCTTCCCTTTTACTTCTCCTCTTTTTCCTTTATACTCTTCCCCTTTGCTCCTCCTCCTCCTCCTCCTCTTCCTCTTCCTATTCTTCCTTCAACTGGCTAACCTAAGCTTCACCAATTATTAACAGGATTCACTCTTAGTCAATTATGAAATACTTATAATCATACAATTACTATCTATTCATATACACGCTAGATGAGTGTACGTAGCTTCAAAAAGGTAGAGGTGAAGTGTATATATTATTTTTCTTTCTTACTTCACTGAAAAGTACTGGATGTGATAAATGAAAGTAGAAATTATCCTAGTGGCTTAGATAGGTTTTTTTTTTTTTTTGCACCATTCAAGCAAGGACGGAAAGAAGGAAGGAAGGAAGGAAG
>JAXIVD010002110.1:15000-17500 GCA_036785275.1 Cancer borealis
GGCAGTCAAACAACCTTGATGTGCTTCTGGAGGAGGCCAGAGTCATCCAGAAAAGACTGCAAAGACCTGTCAAGACCGAAACACAAAAGGATAAAGCCCGTAACTTTGCCGACAGGATGCGGCAAGGCAACGTATCCTCGGCGCTGCGGACACTCACCGACAAGAAGTCTGGTGGTGTGCTGCCGCTCAGCAGGGACATCATCGACCAGCTGAAGAAGAAGCATCCTCCACCCAGCGAATCTGAGGGACTCCGACTGCACGGACGTCACACACCACCAAACGAAGTTATCTTCGACATGATAACCGCGGAGATGGTGTGGAAGAAATCCCTCCAGACCCACGGCAGTGCTGGTCCCTCAGGTCTGGATGCAAAAGGATGGCGCCGCCTATTGAGCAGCTCCATCTGTGGCAGTGGCGCTAGTGATCTCTGTAGTGCCCTAGCAGCACTAGCGAGGAAGCTTGCCACCACCACCTGTCACCATATCGACGCCCTCACTGCCTGCCGCCTTATTCCTCTGGATAAAAAGCCAGGATGCAGGCCCATTGGCATCGGCGAAGTCCTCCGTCGCATCGTGGGTAAATGCATCATGGCAGTTGTCAAGGAGGATGTAAGGAAGGCGGCTGGGAACCTGCAAGTGTGCGCAGGACACCAGGCAGGGGGGGAAGCAGCCATCCACGCCATGAGGGAGATCTACGCGGGAAAGGATTGTGAAGCGGTACTGTTAGTGGACGCATCAAATGCGTTTAATTCCATTAACAGAAAGACAATGCTTCACAATATTAAAATCAAATGTCCCTCTCTAGCTACATACGTAGGAAACACGTATGGTGAACCATGTGACTTGTTTGTAAATAGTAGTAGTAACAATTGTTTTAAGGTGCTCAAGTCAATGGAGGGGACAACACAAGGTGACCCAGTGGCCATGGCTATGTACGCAATAGGTCTCTCAGTGCTTCAGGATGTGATTGCGTTTGAAAACACCAAGGTGAAGCAAGTGGCATATGCCGACGACCTTTCGGGGGCCGGCACAATCTCAGACCTGAAAAGTTGGTGGGGATTGATAAAGGACAATGGACCCACCATAGGATACACACCCAATGCAGCTAAGTCCGTCCTTATTGTGAAATCCGAACTTTATGACCACGCTCTGGATATTTTCGGTGGTAGCGGGGTAATAATAACAAAGGACGGGCAGCGGCACTTGGGTGCTGTTATAGGAACAGAGGAGTTCAAGAACGAGTTTGTAGGAGAAAAAGTGCTCGAGTGGGTGAGGGAGGTAGAAATCCTATCTGATATAGCTAGGACGGAGCCTCACGCAGCTTACTCTGCCTACACGCATGGCCTACAACATCGGTGGAATTACGTCATGCGCACCATCCCAGGCATCAGCCCTCTCCTCAGACCGCTGGAAAACGCTATAAGGAACACCCTCCTTCCAGCGTTACTGAGGTCTCCAGCACTGGGGGATGACGAGAGGGCCCTGCTCGAACTTCCACCAAGACTGGGCGGGATGGGGATCACCTCTCCTGAGAGGTTGGCAACTAGGGAGCACCTCAACTCCATCAACCTAGCCAGGTCCCTCACAGTAAAGATAGTTGCTCAGGACGCACACGGGGAAATAGACCAAAATGCGATCGCTGAGCAAAGGAAGCAAATTTCCCTAGACAGGCAACAAGAGCAGAAGACCAGCCTTGAACGCCTGAAGACCATCGTGCCTGCCGCGACTGTGCGAAAAATCCATATTGCACAAGAGACGGGAGCGTCTAACTGGCTAACGTCACTGCCAATCAGAGCAAGAGGCTTCAACCTCAACAAACAAGAATTTGTCGACGCCGTTGCTCTGAGGTATGGCTGGCCAGTTGAAGGACTCCCCAACATCTGTGCATGTGGTTCCCCCAACAACATCGACCACACCATGACCTGCAAGAAGGGGGGATTCGTGTGCATCAGGCACGACGAGGTGAGGGACCTGATAGCCAACATGCTCAGGGAGGTGTGCCATGACGTCGCCACCGAGCCGACTCTTCTGCCACTTGGAGGAGAAAACCTGCGGTTGAGGTCGGCAAACATCTCCGATGAAGCTCGAGTTGACGTCAGTGCTCGGGGGTTTTGGACGAGGGGGCAGAGAGCCTTCTTCGACGTCCGGATCTTCGACCCGATGGCAGCATGTCACCGCGAGCTCTCTCTGGAGGCTGCCCACCGTAGGAATGAGCAGGAGAAGACGAGAACCTATGGCGAAAGGATTCAACACGTCGACCACGGCACCTTCACGCTTCTGGTCTTCACCACGTCCGGCGGGATGGGCTCCAAGGCTAAGTGCTTCTACTCAAGACTAGCCGATTTGATGGCAGAAAAGAAGCACCAGCCAAGGAGCCATGTTGTCGCCTGGATGAGGTGCCGCCTCTCATTCTCCCTTCTCAGGTCTTCCCTCCTGTGTCTCCGGGGTACCAGGCACGCCACTCCCTCTACCACGGACATAAGTGACCTTGATTGCGAAGC
>JAXIVD010002110.1:30000-32500 GCA_036785275.1 Cancer borealis
AAACAATTCTAATATAAACCTTAATATAAACATATAGTATGAAAGTATGAATGATGTGAGTAAAAACATTTATATAATGCAGTATCCCCTTGGGAATACAGGATCTAAGGGCAGACTAAACATAACAAAAAAAAGGTACATTCAGTAGGCCTATTTGAGATTAAATTGGAAGCATCACACGACTTTTCCCTCCGGGTGAAATGTTTTTACTCACTAATAATAAAAAATTACATCCTAACAGGTTTACCATTTAGGAACTGGTTTAGTGGTCACTAAGGTTACAACCCACCTTGGTTTTCCATCAGTCTAACATTCACTCGACCTTCCCCACCACTCCACTACTTCTGCAGCCCTTCCTGGCTAAAACACTGGCAACGTAATATGTGGTTCCTGAGAAACCAATTGCCTGGCTACTGCTGCTACTTGGCTGTAGTTCAGATTATTGTAGGGCACACCCCAGTCCACATACTCATGAGAGGGGTATGGATGATCTCGTCAACTGTACAAGATCCCGGACACTCGGTAGCTAAGTTGAGCCTTCCCTACCCTTGGCTTTCACACCAAAACAAACAATAACATAAATTCTCAGTCATTCATCTTCATTTTCTCACAACATTCGCATTCAATCACCCTTCATTCGTTTCCGCAGCAAGTGGTCATACAGGAAGCATTTGACAGAGCTTAGGCTACGTCCTGATGTCTCCTCCACCTCCTAACACCGGCAGACTGTAGCTTAGAGGCCTAATCACACTACTACCAGGTGTGATTCCCTCACGTTAAAGTGGCCTACAGCTCCCTGAACTAGTCCATTGTGTGAACTACACACAATCCTGTGAACTTATCTTCTACTTTAAAAGTTCACCACTCCTTCAGGGCTCAAACTAGGCCCGGGGGAATTAAGGTGGATAGTCTAACGACCTGTCACACCTGGGTCGATTCACAAGCAACATACCTCCAAGGGGACTAACTTAGCACCACTAATTGTCCAAACCTGTTCCTCTACACCTTAAAACTAACACCCATTGTGGCATAGTTCTTTGGGGTTGTTTCTGCCCAGCCACTGTATCCACACTCCTCAATACATCGCTCAGGTCCACCACACAGCCGTGGAGGCATCGGTTCATCATTGTCTTTCCCGGCACACAAAACTTCCAGAGGAGTCAGTAACCACTCCTCTTTGTCCACATGTGGCTTTGGTCTTGACTGCCATGTGAAGACTGAGGATCCGATGTCTCCTGTAGAGATCTTGAACTGCTGCGACACGGACTCCAATCCGTTGTCGTGGACCATAGACTGGGGCATTCCGAGGCCTGCGACGTACTGCTCCATGCTCTCCAGAACAGTGTGTGTGTTTTGTTTGTGTTGGAAGTTTAGGGTGCCTCTAAGTTGTTGAATCTTTAACTCACTAACCTTACTTAATTTCATCACTAAAAAAAAATAAACTCGAGCTTTACTAAATGATTACGGCAATGTGGGCAAAACCTGACACAAATAGGTGCCTAATTAAACAAAAATAACATCAACTTGCTTCCACAAAATCATTATCTTCCTTTACATCTAACGTTTCCCGAGTTATCCAAACTATAGCGGGATAATCGTTAGGGTACCTTAATCCAGGCTAACTTATTTACTAACTTAATCCAGACTAACTTAACCTAACCCAGAGCTATACCTTAGCAAAAGAACAAATCATGTGTCACGTAGGGCTCTGAGTACAACTACTTCATTTATCATTCCTCTTACTTGATTATTGCATGACAAGAAACTTTTTCATCCTCACTTGCTGTGGTAATTGTTAGGTAGTGCTCAAAACACTTTGAATCCCACCGCTTAAGCCACCAGTGTGGTGCCCGGGGGGGGGGGGGAGGCGTTATTTTTATTTATTTATTGTTGTTGTAAATTTCTGTTATTCTTTTCTTTATCTAATTAATTTGTTTTACTTTCACTTCACTGCTGAAGGACCACCAGTGTGGTGCCTTGTCATTAAATTAACTTCGAATGGGGAACTCTCATGGCAATTAAAAATATATTCACTTTGATTAATTATATTAATTAATGGTCCCTGATGTTGGATATTTCCCTGGATATTAAGGAAAGAAAGCTGCCACCACCCCTAAAGGTTTAATGAGAATTAGGGGATTCTCAGGGAATTTAATTTCTTCCTAAAGGGAAGTTAAAATATTCGAAAGAGAAAATAATTACTACCAGGGAAATATAGGCGACCAATGAAAAGAAAGGGGGAACTGATTTAACAATTTAGTTATTTGGTAGAGTGGACTGAGTTTCAATAAGGCACATGGATTCGTGGATTTGTTTCATATCCTTTTTCAAGAGTGTTGAGCACCTCCCTATTAACATTACCACACCAAACGGAGGTTAGTATTAACACAGAATCACTTTCTCAGATTTTACTTGAGTTATTTATTTAATGTATACTTTGAATATCACAGGCTGATCACTGAGTCTTAGAAACACGGCTTAGTTATAGTATCAGACAACT
>JAXIVD010002110.1:37500-62500 GCA_036785275.1 Cancer borealis
TGGATTCTCCGTACATTCAAGACCAGGGAGCAAGATGCGATGATGACTCTCTACAAAACAATGGTATTACTTATTATTGAGTATTGCAGTCAACTGTGGATTCCTCACACAATCGGCCGGATCAGACAAATCGAAGCATTACAGAGAACCTACACTTCGAAGATTCGGGGTCTAGATAGAATGGACTATTGGCAGAGATTGAAACACCTGAACCTTTATTCACTAGAAAGATGGAGAGAGAGAGATATAATCATATATATCTGGAAAATTATCAACAAGGCTGTCCCGAACCAGATCTACGATGACGATAATGTAATTACAACCCAGTACAAGTCAAGAAGGGGAACATTGTGCAAGATACCACCAATGAAAAGAACATGGCAACGAATACAAACTGAGCTAGAGGGATCAATTGTGACCAATGGCCCGAGACTGCACAACTGCCTTCCCAAAGACTTGAGGAACACGAAACAGACACTGACGTCATTCAAGAACGATCTGGACAAATTCTTGGCGACAATCCCGGACAAGCCCTGTCTCCCCCACTACCATCAAGTGGTAGAGAGCAACAGCATCCGGCACCAAATAACGACAACACAACGGTGGCACCCCAGTGCAGCCGGGGACTGATGTCCCGAATTACAACCACAGGAACCACAGGAACCACAGGAACCACAGGGGTGTGTGTGTGTGTGTGTGTGTGTGTGTGTGTGTGTGTGTGTGTGTGTGTGTGTGTGTGTGTGTGTGTGTGTGTGTCTGTGTCTGTGTCTGTGTCTGTGTCTGTGTGTGTGGGGGGGGGGCGGGTGTGAGGTGTCTCAGTCTCACCCACAGATCCGTCTCTATGAACTCTGACCTCCATCGGGGAGGCTGATGGTTGACGATCACGAATCAAGCATGTGATCCTCCAGACCATGGTGAATAACACACACACACACACACACACACACACACACACACACACACACACACACACACACACACACACACAGACACACACACGCAATCACCACAACACAAAGTCTTAATTCTCTGGTGAAGTATTTGTAATATTAACAGAAATGTTAAATCATTGGTCAGATATAGTTACGTCTATATCTATACAAATCTTCAATGTATACCGTAATGACCATTGACAAACCTTACACATCACAATGTATATCAGCAGAGCAGCATTGTATCTGATGGAAACCTATTTAATCACCGTTGCTAAAGCTTTGGGGATTGCAATAACGATTCTTTGAGATAAACAAATTTTAGAAATTCACGCAGATGAGACTTACACTGCATTGACGGCTATTATCTTCCTAATCTAAAGTATCAACATCTTGAATAGTAAATTTTTCTCTCGTTTATGAGATGCACAAATTAATACCCGTAATTTTGAAGGCTTACAGATATTACTGAGTAACATTGGCGTATAAATCAAGAACCGTTGTGTGTGCATGTTACCATATCCTAGGACGTCATAGCGTGTTGCAACAGTGTGTTTTATTGCATCTCAGATATCAATAACGTCGGTATAAACGTCTCTTTGTTGAAACAATTTGTTTTCTTAAGAAATAATTCACATATTTATGATGCGTTGAAGAACACATTGATGACGTCATGGACTGGCAATACGTGTGTACTGTTACCAGACACGCAGAGTTCATCACAGTTTTCACCACCTTCACTACGCATTTCATCACTGTGCTGCCTCACACCAGCTATCCATAACGTTGTTATACGCATCTCAACCTACGATTACTTTTCCGATGGATTAATTCACACATATTTGATACAACGGTATAGATAAAGGGTAAGTAATGACGTCATGAACTGGCAACACTGGGCGGGTCTGACTCAGCGCGCGTTGTGATTGGTTCTAGTTTCTCGGATAGGTTAAGTAATACATACATACATACATACGGCTAGTGTTAAATACTTGGTGAGTAGTTAATAAACATGCCTTGTATGATTAATGATAAATGTACTAAGTGAAGGAGTCTGGAGGCGGTAAGTGTGTTCTGCCATGACAGTGTTTCCTCGTCATCCTCCACACAACACTCAACAACACAACCACACACAACACTCACCAAACATTGCACTGCACTAACTTCTCTAATTGGTCTATTGCAACGATGGAATTGTTCCAATGGAGCAGCAGCAAGGCGTCCATGACCACCACCACCACCACCATCACTGTGTTGACGTGGGTCTCGTGCTGCCGCCAACTTGGACTTGGCCTTAGGTTAGGAGTCACTCAGTGAACACCAAGGATCCTTGATGAACACTGTCGGCGTTCTCGCACACAAACACCTGTTGGAAGAAGCAAAAATGAGGCAAAAAACTTTAAGTTATCACTCTTTCCTACTTCCGCCAGCATCACACGTATACTGGTTCCCCATCACTATGGCCCACCTGCCTCTCATTCTCTTCCATTCGTGTTTTCCATGCATTCTATTTGAACTTTTTCACACTCTTCCATACGAATGTCTCTCCTCTACTCAGTAATAAGCCCCAACTAATACTCTATTTGCAAACTAAAATATAATAAATACTCCTCTCCCTCTCATCTCACTCCATTCTTGCACTCCTATCTCTTCTGCCACTACCTCTAACATCTTAGTCCTTGCATACTCATACCTCTCGCATTCCAGCATCAAGTGTTTCACTGTTTCATCCACCTCTTTCTCACACATCATACACCTCTTACATTCACCATTCTTCCATCTGCTAACATGACTCTTCACTTCTAATCACTTTGTCCGAGCCCTGAAGAGTAAATCCCCCCAAAGCTGCCATCATAGAAACTTTCATACCTTGGCTAGTACTTCCCTCTATAACATTCCAGTGTTGATTTTTTATTCATTCCCCTTAGCTATTCCTCTTTTCCCTTCTATTTCACTTGCCGATTTATTTCCATTTTGCAGGGGTGCGAAGATGCCTATGAATAATTAAAGCAATATATATTTCAATATACTAATGCTATTTTTTTCTGCAAAAAAGACTGTAACCTTTATGATTGAAGATTAAATTAAAAAAAAAAGTGGTTGTTATTAATACACATCACATCAACTTTGTATTTTAGCATTTTTTTGTATTTCAGCAATCAGGGGGTGCGAAAACAGACTTTTGATTTGAAAGGGATGTATATATTGAAAAAGGTTAAGAACCACTGATCTAGAGGACACACGGGCTATCCAGAGCTCGTCAATGTGGTGCGTTGGATTTTAACTTAGATCTGGGACTTGATATTTTCATTTTCTCTAACTTTCTACTTGATGGCGTTTTCTTTGTGTGTTCTATTGGGAAAGACTCATCCATTAACATTTTCGGGTTTGTTGGTTGTTATAAAAACACGATAAATGGATGCAGAGGCGGATTCAAAATTGGATGAGATCCGGGGCTTAGCTCAGCCAAGGTGGGGGTGGGAAACCGTTAGATGAGTGGTTGTCACTGTCTCATCCAGGCCCCTTATCCACTGAAAGAAAAAAATGAAACAAAGAAGGTATTGAGATTTATCATGTAAAAAACACAAAATCCTTCATATTCTCTTGGAGCCTCTCAGATCGGGGCTTTTGGGAAAACATTCAGAGCTTAAGCCCCAGTAGCCACACCCTAAATCCACCACTGAATCGATGTGTGATTATTATATTGTCAACAAAGACTATTACACTAACAACTTGAGTCGAGTCGAGAGAGAGAGAGAGAGAGAGAGAGAGAGAGAGAGAGAGAGAGAGAGAGAGAGAGAGAGAGAGAGAGAGAGAGAGAGAGAGAGAGAGAGAGAGAGAGACAGAGACAGAGACAGAGACAGATAACATTTTTACGAAGTACTTAGAGATGATCTAGGCAGTCGTACCGCCTTGTCATCCGCTATTCATCCGTTATTTCTCCGGCCTGTGCCTTATTATTTACCTGGTAAAGCATCTTTCAAGTTATGTTAGGTTGATTATGTTATGTTATGTTTGATTAGGTACGGTTTGGTTCAGTTAGGTTCAGTTATATAAGCTTTTTACTCAAAAGTTAGGCACGTGCCGTATCTATAAGCGAACACTTACAGGTACGGCTGCCGTACCTGTAAGCTGTGCCAACATTTTAAGACCTACACATAAGAGGCAATTGTTAAAAATAGCAAATGTAAAATCATCATCGTTAACCTTATCCTCTATCCTTCTCATCATCATCATCATCATCATCATGGACGCCCAGCCTGCCTGCTCCCTTGTCATAAGGTTGGCCATGACAGAAAGACCAGTCAGGCCGCGCTGCCTCCGTGTTACATAACCCTAAAACTTCAAATGGGAACCAATTTCTTACTTCCACCTCTACTGTGTCTGCCTATCACTTGATTTGGCAGTGAGCAACCCGCCACACCCGAGTCCTCTCAGCCCCGCCCCCGCCCCTTCCCTGCCCTTGCATACTGCTCTACTGCATACTGGCTGTAACCCACTGGAGTGAAGGTGGGTGTAGTTAGCAAGCAATCACAGGCTGGTGAGCCAAAGACTTCTCTTAATGAGAAGACATTGGCTGAGCTGAGCTTGGCTCGTCCCTCACTCACTAGAGAAGTGCGTCTTGTTAGCTTCATCAAGAACACCATCCAACACATCTTAGTAGACGCAAGCACATCTTCCTTTACGTTTGCCTCACACCCATCAACTCCTTCAACACCTCTAAGTAACGCTCTGTTCGCAACATAAACACAACAAAACTTGCACATTCTAACATCATATGGAGTCGAACAGGGTGTGGGGTGATCAAGACGTGCAAAAACCTGCGAGAAAACTTTAACTTTGTGTGTGTATGCTTCGTAGTAGCCAAGTAATAGTAATAGTAGTAGTAGTCTACTACTACTATTACTATTACTACTACTACTACTACTACTACGGATACCTCCACCCCATGTTTATTTATTAAATAGACGAGGGCTCTACGAATTGGAATTCCTGAGCCCCAACTCTGGTCGCCACTGACTGTGGCATCCAACCATATTACTACTACTTATCTACTATTTACTTAAATATAATACTTATTTCCATATCTATATAACTATGCTGTCTACACTAGTATGCCACTCTCCACTACAGTGGTCTGGTAGTCCAGGCCAGCTGTATCGGTGGCTGTGGAGCCAGAGTATCGAGTACCCCTGAGACAAAGGAGAGCAGACCTGAGCAGGGAGAAAGAGAAACGGCATCTCATCCAGGCGACAACGTGACTTCTATTAATATTACTACTACTATTACTACTACTTCTACTACTACTATTGCTACTACTACTTCTACTACTATTACTACTACTTCTACTACTACTATTGCTACTACTACTACTACTACTACTACTACTACTACTACTACTACTATTACTACTACTACTACTACTACTACTACTACTATTACTGTTATTACTACTACTATTACTACTACTATTACTACTACTACTACTACTACTACTACCACTACTACTACTACTACTACTACTACTACTACTACTACTACTATTACTATTACTACTACTACTACTACTACTACTACTACTACTACTATATTTAAAGATACCTCCACCCTTTTTATTTGCATGGGCTCCACAAATTGGAGGTCATTAGCCCCAACTCTGGTCGCTAATGGCTGTGGCATCCAACCATAATATTCTAACCCCTAGCCATATCCATCTACCCCTATATTTACATCCTTATTTAATCCCCTAACCTACCCACCCCTATTCTACTCTCTACCACTGTGGCTTCGCAATCAAGGGCACTTATGTCCGTGGTGGAGGGAGTGGCGTGCCTGGTACCCCGGAGACACAGGAGGGAAGACCTGAGAAGGGAGAATGAGAGGCGGCACCTCATCCAGGCTACAACATGGCTCCTTGGCTGGTGCTTCTTTTCTGCCATCAAATCGGCTAGTCTTGAGTAGAAGCACTTAGCCTTGGTGTACTATTACTATTACTATTACTATTACTATTACTATTACTATTACTACTACTATTATTACTACTACTACTACTACTACTACTACTACTACTATTACTACTATTACTACTACTACTACTACTACTACTACTAGTACTACTACTACTACTACTACTACTACTACTACTACTATTACTACTATTATATTCTTATCGTTCATTAGTCGTTCACGACCGACACGTCACTATGATAGTAGTCCTTTGCTGCGGTGCGTCCGGTGGAAGGAGGTGCCTATGATGTGTGTGTGTGTGTGTGTGTGTGTGTGTGTGTGTGTGTGTGTGTGTGTGTGTGTGTTGTGTGTGTGTGTGTGTGTGTGTGTGTGTGTGTGTGTGTGTGTGTGTGTATGTGTGTGTGTGTGTGTGTGTGTGTGTGTGTGTGTGTGTGTGTGTGTGTGTGTGTGTGTGTGTGTGTGTGTGTGTCGATCTCCGGGTAATTTTAGTCATCGGGTATTTTTAGTTTTTTCATTAGGATTCCCGCTGCGATCGGGCTCCAGACTATGTCACCTGTTCTTTTATTATTGTTCTTATTTGTACCTATGTATAGTGCCTCGATCGCCTTTCTTTCCTTTTTATCTTTGCTTTTTATTAGTGTTTTCACATTATCCCAATCAGGCAAGTGTCCTTTGTCATCCACATGATTCACTAGAGCGTTGGTTGTTCTGTGGTGTCTGATATGTTCTTTCTTTCTTTCTCCACAACCCGCAACCGTCAAGATGTCTATACAATAATAATAATAATATTACTATCATCATCATCCTCATCATTAATACGGATGAACAGATGGACGGACAGGAAAAGTTAGAGAAATACAACAAATACATAAAGAGACAACAGAACAAGACAGACAGACAGATAATTGCTTGGTATGCGGAAACCCAACCCACACACACACGAACATACCTGACCTAAAAACAATAACCTCCCTTGACCTGACTGCAAATAATCTTTCAGGCAGTTTTGATTTCACATCATTTCCTCACTCACATCCCCAGTCCTTCCCAGACAGCCAGGCGTTGAACAGCTCATTCTCACTTCTCCTTCGACAATGGCACACTTGTGTATACTTTTAACTTTTCTTATAGTCAATTATATTCAATTATAATCAGTTAATTGCTATTATTTACCCATTAGTAATACCAATCAACCCGGGGTGATCAGGAATAGGAGAGACACAAAAAGGGACGAACGGAAACGGACGCGAAACGACCCGCGGCGAACGGGACTAGGCGCGAAACGACCCTGGGCAAACGGAAAAAAGGCGCGAAACGACTCGCGGGCAAACGGGAAAAGGCGCGAAACGACCCGGAACCCCCGCCGACGCCAGCTGCGGGGTGTGCGGCGCCTCACTCACCCGCCGACGCCAGGTGCGGGGTGTGCAGCTCCTCACTCACCCGCCGACGCCAGCTGCGGGGTATTTCTCACTATATCAGGTAAAGGCAAATATCCGGACTCCACATAGCACACGTCATTACAGGTTGATTTTCTTACACCAAGCAATTTCTTTAAACACCAATTGCAAAATTTAATCATTGGCTTAAAATCTGCTCCAATCCACACACACACACACACACACACACACACACACACACACACACACACACACACACACACATGCACACACGCACACACACACACACACACACACACACACACACACACACACACACACACACACACTAACCTGGTGTTTACAGCCGCATCACCATCACCACCACCACCACCACCGTATATACACAACAAAGTACTTGTATCAGTACAGCCTCGATAAACGACATGTATTCCCATGTCGAGGCTGTATCAGATGGTGTGAGTGTGGGTGTGGGTGTGGGTGTGGGTATGGGTGGCGGTGCATTGCATGAAGGTAACACAGGAGTATATTTTGAACCATACTGAAGCCCTTTGTAGGGGATGGTTCAGGTTTGGTGAGTCTCCATGTTGATGCGCCGTGTGCTGTAACACGGAGGAGGCTCAGAACACTCCCTTTGGTGGTGACAGTCTTGTAACACTTGGTGTAACAGTTACTAGTACCCAGTGCCAGTCCAAGCTTGTCATAGTATTGGCCGATGTTGTCCCAGGTCTTGGATAACCTTGCATACACCTCCACCTTCCACCAATGTGCACCGTCCATGCACATGTCCGCCCACGTGAACCAGGCGACGTGGTCCTCACCACTACCACCACCACCACCACCAGAAATCTTGGCTGCCAGAATCACTCCTTTGAAGTCAATCCCGGGACGCACGTACAGGGGTTTAACTAGATAATGTCTTTCCTCTTCATTGATAAAACTCGTCACTACCTGAACAGCCGATATGTTAATACCAGCACGGCATTGTTGTGCCTTGGCGAGTCTGGGTGACCCTTCAGACCCAGGCGTCAGCAGCAGCAGCAGCAGCAGCAGCAGGAAGGATAGCGTCTTCATCTTGGGAGAAACAGAGTGTTTATAAATGTAATGAGTTGAGGCGACCATCAGGCGACGGTTAGGCGACGGGAAATCCAAACACACACACACACACACACACACACACACACGCGCGCGCACACACACACACACACACACACACACACACACACACACACACACCCAGACACACACACGCACACACACACACACACACACACACACACACACACACAACTAGCCAATGATGAAAATAATGAAAATAATGTTGATAATGTAAATAATCTTGATTTTAACTCTGAGCCTTCCCCAATACTTAATGATAAAATATCAGAGGAAGAGGTTGTAAGGAACATAAATAAATTAAAAAATGGCAAATCCCCAGCAAAGGATATGATTATTAATGAGTACATTAAAAGTACACAGAATGTTTTGTGTCCTCTATATGTCAAGTTGTTTAACAAAATATTGGATACCGGCATCATGCCAACTGAGTGGCTGATTGGTTTGATAATTCCACTTTATCAAAATAAGGGTGACATTCAGGACGTTAATAACTATAGAGGGATAACATTGCTAAGTTGTATGGGGAAGCTGTTCACCTCCATATTGAACGAGAGGTTAAACAAGTACTCAGATGCTATGAACATTATTCATGAAACTCAAGCTGGATTCCGACATGGCTATTGTACCTTAGATCATATATTCTTACTTAAATGTGTAATTGACCTGTTCAGTTGGAGAAAAAAGATACTTTTTTGTTTGTTTGTTGACTATAGAAAAGCCTTTGATATGGTGTGGCGTGCAGGACTGTGGCACAAACTGGTGAAAGAAAACGTGAATGGCAAAATTCTTAATGTAATCAGGAATATGTACAGAAATGTAAAATCCTGTGTAATGTTAAACCAAAATGTATCAAATGCCTTTGTGTGTAATGTAGGGGTCAGACAAGGGGAAAACTTATCGCCGTTGCTCTTCGCCTTTTATGTTAATGATTTAGAAAATTATTTATTGGAACATAACTGTAACTATTTGAATTTTGATGATGATTACTTAGATACTTATTTAAAACTTCTAGTCCTTATGTATGCAGATGACACTATTATACTATGTGACAGTGAAGATAAAATGAAACATGCGTTGTTGGCTTTGTATAATTATTGTCAAGACTGGAAACTAAAGCTCAATTGTAATAAATCAAAAATTGTTGTGTTTAGCAAGGGTAAGGTACGACATAATTATAATTTTGAGTTTGGTGGTGATAATATTGAGGTGATAGAGAACTATAAATATTTAGGTTTATTATTTAGTTACAATGAAATATTTCGAAAAGGCACTGTACTCTGTGATAGGAAAGTATAGAAAGTTTGATCTGCCAGTGGATATGCAAATTGATTTGTTTAATACCATGGTGTTACCAATAATGACTTATTCATGTGAAATATGGGGACATTATATTGTTAGAGAGGTAGAACTGTTGCACTTAAAATTTTGTAAGCAAATATTGTCTGTTCACAAATATACTTGTAATGACATGGTTTATGGAGAACTTGGTGTGTTTCCACTTATTATTCACATAAAATGTAAAATGATTGGATATGGGGCAAGAATGATTTCAGGTAAAGATACTAAACTGTGTTTTATAATGTATCAATGTTTATTACATCTAGATAGGTCAGGAATTTACACTTCGCTTTGGATAGACTGTATCAAAAATATCTGTAATGAATGCGGTATGTCATGGTTATGGTTAACACAAGATGTGCCTAATGTTACTTGGGTTAAAAAAGCTGTAGAGTTAAGACTGAGGCACCAGTGGATAGCTACTTGGCGAAGTAACCTCGCAGCAAAATCATTATGTATTAACTATAGAATGTTTAAATTAAATTGCGGTATGGAATGTTACCTTGTTAAACTACAGAAGGCCAGTCGCATATTGATCACAAAGCTGAGAATTCTTATTAATAAGCTGCCTGTTAATGTTGGTAGACATCAAGGTGCGAGTAGAGAAGACCGACTTTGTAGTAGATGTGACGTGGGTGTTGTAGGTGATGAATACCATCTCCGCGTTCGGTAGCGACTCCCGCATCGATCATGAGCCGAGCTCAGCCAATCACAGATAATGATGATGAAAAAAATCATAGCAATAATTATAGTAATAATGATGATAATGACAATTATAATAATATTAATAATATCAATACTACTACTACTATTACTACTACTACTACTACTACTACTACTACTACTACTACTACTACTACTTCTACTACTACTACTACTACTACTACTACTACTACTACTAATAATAATAATAATAATAATAATAATAATAATATTAATATTAATGATGATGATGATGATAATAGTAATAATAATAATAATTATAAAAATTATAATAATTATAATAATAATAATAATAATAACAATAATAATAACAAAAAACAATAATAACCTAACCTAACCTAACCTAACCTAACCTAACTAATCATCTGATTTACTATCATTAATATTCTATTTGAATCATAATCATTTTCATAAATATTATCAAAATATATTCATTATAGCCATTATTTATTATTGTTTTTTGTTATTATTATTGTTATTATTATTATTATTATTATTATTATTATTATTATATGGAAGATATGGAAGAGTGTGGCAGTTCCGAGTGTTATGTATGGTATGGAAGTGATTGCATGGAATGAAAAGGAGATAGACAAGTTGGAAGTAGGGCAGAATAGAGTAGCAAGAATGGCACTGAATGCACCAAGGTATGCAGCTGTAGAAGCTCTGAGAGGTGACATGGGATGGAGTACATTTAGGGAAAGACACACAAAGACAACCTTGAGCTATAAAGTTAGGCTGGAACGAATGGAGAATACAAGAATTGCACGAAAGGTGTATTTGTGGAATGTAAGGAGCAGTAAGTGGGAGAAAATTTGTCTGAATATGGTAGACAGGAGTGACATGCTGGTTAGGTGAGTGCATAGATTTTGTGAAGGAAGAGAGTGGGTGTAGGAATGGAAGGTGATGAACAGAAGTAGAGGAGGGTTGGAGTGGAATGTGAGAAAGTGGAAAAGTGAGATAGACAAAACAGTGAAAGGTGTGGGACTAAGTGGAATAAACGCAAGAAGATTTTGTGATGGTACAGAGAGAAAGAGGTCCAACTGTATGTAAGGTGGTATGATGGAAGCCTGGGTGGTGATCTTCTCTTCCGAGCTAGGGCACAGTGTATGAATGTGAATGCAAGGAACTACAGATGGTCAGAGTCCCGCAGCAAAGTGTGCCAGATGTGTGACATGGGAGAGGATGAGACGGTAGAGCATGGTACTGGAATGTGAAAAGTATGACCGGGACGGAATGGAAATGATGCGTGTGACTCTTACAGAAATGGGACATGAAATGAATTAAATGATTGAAAGAACTGGAAGGGAATGGATGGTGTTGTTGCTGGGACTGTGTGGGGAGACGAGTGAACGGATGATGGACGCGGTGAAAGAGTTTCTGGAGAAAATGTGGTATGCGAGATCGAGAAACTAGGGCGTGTAATTAGAGTATGCATATTTTATTTTATTTTTTTGTCTGTATGCTTTCCTTTTTTCTGATCCCCCTCACAGGAGCTGCCGATACAAGGGCCTGACTTGAGGGAAACTTCAAGTCACCTGTGATATCAAGCTCAAGATCAAGCGTAACAGGTTACAAGAAGAAGAAGAAGAGGCAGAGAAAATATTTTGGCGCGAAAAACAGCAGGGTGACAGACTAACAGCAACGGTGACCTGGTATTGGCAGCGTTTCTTGGCAACATATAAGTAGGTATGTGATGGTGCCATTTAATTCAGGAGTAATCGTGGGCATGGTTTGGGCTACCCACGAGTGTTGAGATATGGCAAGAGTGTGATTAGAGAGAATGTTGAGTTGCAGGAGTTTTAGTAGTGTGAGATGTGCAATTTTTGTGCATTCAGTCCACGGCTAAGCAGAGAAGGTGTGTTGACTGGGACAAGGTGTGACAGCGTACCAGGGAGCGGCTGTCCTTGGAAAGCCTTGCAGGGTGGTGGTATTCTTGGTTCCCCCGGAAGAGGCTGCTCCACCCTTCGGAGTTGGTGTCAAGTGTTGTGTAGCCCTACTCATGATCTGTTTTAAAGACAACCTGAATTTATCTATTGATTTACCCTCTCATTTACTTAGCTGCACTGAAAGATACATTCCAGTAAAGTGTATAGCTTTGATCCATGGATATTTTGTTTAGCCTGGCAGAAGGTTGTGGCTAGTTTGGGTCCAAGTTCATCTTGTAGTGAGGCTTCCTTGGGCGAGTCCAAGTTGGATTAAGGGCGGACACCCACACTGATTCCACCTCATTACATGTATTTACCTTGTAGTATACAGGGCCTGAGATACATTCATATGGTCCCGTCTCCGTATCGATATTTGTCCAGTTTTTCCTTCAGTTGATGTACATTCTTTGCCATTATCATCTCTTCCTTCAGTCCATTCCAGGTATATATACTTCTTTGGATAAAACTGTATTTTTTTGTATCGTTCAAGCAAATTCCTTTTTGCAATTTTTTCTTGTGTCCTTAAACTTCTAGCCTCTCCTTTTCTTGTCAATATTAAGTCTATTTCTTTAAGATTGTTCATCAATTTGTATATTGTGATTAAGTCTCCTCTTTCTCTTCTTTTTTCTAGTGTTGTTAGTTGCATTTGTTTTAATCTTTCCTCATATGTTAGGTCTTCCAATTCTGGCACCATCTTAGTTGCAATTCTCTGTATTCTTTATAATTTCAACACTGGCTTTTTCTTGTGTGGGAACCATGTGTGTGTGTGTGTGTGTGTGTGTGTGTGTGTGTGTGTGTGTGTGTGTGTGTGTGTGTGTGGACCATATTACTTCTGCATATTCCAGTTTTGGTCTGATCATTGTAGTTATAATTTTTCTCATCATATCTTGATCTAGGAAATGAACAGTCATCCGTATATTCCTTAGCATCATGAAAGTGTCACCAAATATTCTATTTATATGTTTCTCTGGTGATAAGTTGTCCTGTATTACCACTTCCAAATCTTTCTCTTCTTTTGCTATTGATATAATATTTTCCCCTAACTTATACGTCCATGAGGGTCTCATTGCACTTTTCCCATTTCCAATACATGGCATTTATTTGTATTAAATTTAATTTCCCATGTCTTGCTCCATTCAGATATCTTGTTTATATCATTCTGTAGCTCCTCACAATCATTGTGGTGTGTGTCTGTGTGTGTGTGTGTGTGTGTGTGTGTGTGTGTGTGTGTGTGTATGTGTGTGTGTGTGTGTGTGTGTTTGTGTGTGTGTGTGTGTGTGTGTGTGTGTGATTCTCTCCCTCTTTATCTCGTAATCGTCCCTTTCTTTGTGGTAAAAAGAAAATTATGATAATAATCTTTTTCTAATCTTTATTCCTCCGTTTATAGACAAATTCTCAATATAGTTGTTCTTCCCTCAACATCTCATGGAATCTCTCTCTCTCTCTCTCTCTCTCTCTCTCTCTCTCTCTCTCTCTCTCTCTCTCTCTCTCTCTCTCTCTCTCTCTCTCTCTCAGCTGCACCAGAGTTCCTAGTACGACCACAAGATGTTAAGTCGAGCGTGAGGTCGTCAGCAGCCTTTGAGTGCCTGGCTGTGGGTCGTCCTCCTCCCCTGGTCGTGTGGAGCTGCCAGGACGACCACAACCTTCTACTTCCCCGCCAGGACACGCCCTCAGGAGAATCCGGTGATCAGCCAAACGTGTGGGTGAACGCCGAGGGAACCTTAATTATCAACCAGGTGGGGAAGGTGGAAGGATGAGAGAGAGAGAGAGATCACATACACACACACACACACACACACACACAGGAGGAATTGAGGATAGGATTTTCGCTCCTGCTGGGATTGCAAGATACTAGGGAGCTAGCTGGATGGTACTCCTGCGCCGCCGTGTCAGCTGCCGGATCCCTGGTAGCTCGTGCCCTTCTTGATGTACCAGAACCTACCCTTCAACCGCCGCCTGTGATCGCTGTTCGATCCCGGAATCTGACTGTGACTCCTGATTCCCTGGCAGTGTTGGTGTGCCAGGCGGTGGGCGATCCAGTACTAATAATTCAAGTTCTTAAGCTACCTGAGTAGGAAAGAGACGATCTCAAGATCACTCCATTGTAAGCATCAATCTAACCAAACCAAACCAAACCAAACCAAACCAAACCAAACCTAATCAAACCAAACCAAATCAAACCAAACCTAACCACCTATCTATGAGATTATTACGTGATTTAATTATGATTATTACGTGATAGGTTGGCAGGGCCTGGGGCCTTGCCTACCCAGCTAGGAGGTTATTACTATGTGAGTTCTGTTTGGGTTAGGTTGGGGCGGATCTGTTAAGAGGTTATTATGTGAGTTCAGGTTAGGTTAGGTCGGCCCTCCAGTTAACAGGCTATTACATATGTTTTGTTTAGGTTAGGTTGTAGGGGTCCGGGGGTCCGTACTCCTCCGGGTCAGTTAAGTTTAGGTTAGTGTGTCGCTGGTGGGATTTGGTTTGGTTACACAAGATTTTTGTATCTTAAACAACAAATAGGTTTTTCACCTTAGATTTTGTTTTAGGGCTTATATTGGCTTATATTTGCTTTCCCCACTATAAAATCTCGCTTTCCCAAGTGGTCTCCAAGCTTGTTGGCTCTAGGGGAAAAGAAAAACAAGAATAGGTGTATTGACTTAAACTGCAATTTTACCACCAAACAAAACAAAACAAACCTAACCGAACAAAACCTAACAATCTAACCTAACAACCTAACCTAACCAACCCATACCTAACCTAACATAACCTAACCATACCCAACCCATCCCAACCCTTGAAACATAAAAAAGAAGGTTTAAGTGCAGTGGAGGCCTAAAGGACGTCAGAACTATTCATAATTATTTTATCAGGGAAGGGCGATGTTTTTTTAGTTAAGGATAGAAATGTATGGAGGCTTTGGGACTTTAATTATAGGAGGGACTTTAATTATAGGAGAATGAACTGGGATAGTGTGACAGGAGACGGGAGCTCAGAGGAATTCTTAAATGTCGTCCAGGATGGTTTTTTCACACAACTTGTAAGGGAACCAACGCGACAGGGAAATATTTTAGATCTGGTCTTCACGAATAATGAAACTTTGGTCAGTCAGGTTGAGATAGGAGTGAGATTTGATGTTAGTGACCACCATGAAATTAGATTCAAGATTAATGCAAAGAGAAAGGTAGAACAAAACACTGCTTTAGTACCAGATTTTAGAAAAGCCAATTACCAGAGCCTCAGACACCACCTCCAGGGTATAAATTGGGAGGGAATAGGAGTAGGCAGAGAGTAGGATCAAAAAATTGAGGTAGAATTGTATTATAATAGCATAGTTAGGGAAATTCATACAGGGCAGGAACAGTATATACCTAAGAGGAGGATTAGGTCAAATAGAAATGATCCAAAATGGATGAATAGCAGCATTAGAAGGGAAATTGGATTAAAAAAGGGACTCTATAGGAGAATTAAAAGGGGAGAAGTACAGGTAGTAGGGCAGTATAATGACCTAGCTAGGAAAGTTAAAAAGGATATTAGGACTGCAAAGAGGAATTATGAGGTTAGGATAGCTAGAGATGCCCAGAAGGATACAAAGGGATTCTATCAGTTGTACAAGGCTAAAGCAAAGGAAAGAATAGGACCTCTTAAAGGAATGGATGGCAGCTTGATAGAAAATGGTGAGGATATTAGTAAGGAATTAAATACATACTTCTTGTCCGTATTTTCTCAAGAAGAGTCGGGTAGGGAACTGGAGCCAGTACAGATCTTTAGGGGACAAGAGGATGATAAATTAAACGAAATAGCCATAAGTAGGGAAGTAGTTTGCAAGGAAATAGATAGACTTAAAAAGACTAAATCTCCAGGGCCTGACGACATTTTTCCAAAGATTCTTAGGGAACGTAGAGAACTCGTTGAACTCATTGCAATGATTTTTAGAGAATCACTAGACACAGGAGTAGTTCCTAGGCTATGGAGACAGGCAAATGTAGTTCCTATATTGAAGAAGGGAGATAAGGCAGAAAGTAGTAACTACCGCCCAATTAGTTTAACATCAGTGATAGGCAAGATATTAGAAGCTATCATAGCAAGGGCAATTAGAAGACATTTAGATGAACACAAGCTAATTAGACATAGTCAACATGGTTTCAGCAAGGGGAAGTCATGCCTCACAAATTTATTATCCTTCTATAGGAAAGTATTTGAAACAATAGATAAGGGGAACGAGTATGATATAGTTTATTTAGACCAGTAAAGCCTTTGACAGAGTACCCCATAGGAGACTGTTAAGTAAAGTTAAGGCTCATGGCATAGGTGGGAAGGTACTAGAATGGATTAGGGGATGGCTTTTTGGTAGGGAACAGAGGGTACAGATTAATGGGAAGAAATCAGAATGGGATAGTGTCATTAGTGGGGTACCACAGGGATCAGTACTAGGACCGTTGTTATTCATAATTTATATAAATGACTTAGACAGGAATAAACAGTGATATCAGTAAATTTGCCGATGGCACAAAGATAGGAAGACAGGTAAAGAATTTAGACGATGCTAGGATGCTGCATGATGACTTAAATAGGCTGTACGAGTGGTCAGAGAAATGGCAGATGCAGTTTAATGTTAACAAGTGTAGCATTATGAGCGTAGGTAAAGGAAATAGATCTGTAGACTACACATTAAATGACACTACCTTATGAAGATCATATAGTGTGAGTTACTTAGGAGTTCAAATAAGCAGTGACTTGCGCCCCAGGGAACAGTGTATTATAGCTAGAAATAGGGCCAACAAGATACTGGGATTTATTAGTAGGTGTGTGACAAATAGGAGTTCTGAGGTCATTCTGAGGTTGTATTTAGCGTTAGTTAGACCCCACCTAGATTATGCAGCTCAATTTTGGTCCCCTTATTATAGGAAGGATATAGGTTCCTTGGAGGCAGTTCAGAGAAGAATGACCAAGATGATTCAGGGGCTGAGAAATTTACCCAAAAAGATAGGTTAAAACGTCTTAATCTCCACTCCCTAGAGAGAAGGAGGGCAAGAGGGGATAGGATTGAGGTTTTCAAATGGGTAAAAGGAATCAATAAGGGAAACATTGATCAGGTTTTAGAATTTAGTAGCCAGGATAGGACACGTGGAAATGGGTACAAGCTAGAAAAACTTAGATTCAGGACAGACATCGGTAGATTTTGGTTCACTAACAGAGTGGTGAATGATTGGAATAGGCTGGATAGACACGTAGTAAGTGCTGAGTCAATAGATATCTCTAAAAGACGGTTGGATGAGAGTATGGATAGGGATGACAGGTGGGATGGCTAAATATTAGATTATTCTAAGGGTGGGGGACAAGGAGCTGTCTCGTGTAGGTCATTAACTGGCCTCTTGCAGTCTCCTCATTTCTTATGTTCTTATGTTCTTATTCATAACGAATTATTCTTTTATTTTATTTACTGGTGGGCCAATTTTGTTTTTATTATGTGTTTTTTGAAGTTGTATTTTTTGAAATTGGTCTTTGTTCCCTCTTAAGTTGTCAGTAGAAGACTAGTTTTCCACAGTTTGGAGGAGAAATTGAATTATCAAACTCTAAACTCCTCTAAATTATACCTAACATCATATTCGCTTTCTTACTTGCTGCTGTACACTGGTAACTCATTTTGATATTACAACTAATTATTACACCGAGGTCGTTCCTTGGTTAGCATTATTGAGCCCTGGTCTTGTATCTTGTATTTAAAATTTGGATTTTTTTTTGTCACCAATATGCATAAAAACTGTTACAGTTGTTTGTGTTGAACAATATTAACCATGTCTCATTCCAATTGATTATTTTATTTAAGACCTGAATTTTATCAGTCTTCAGAGCATATTACTTTACTGCCAACTATTGTATCGTCTGAAAATTTTGTCACTTCTGACAGTCAAGAAGATTGCTCTCTAAATCATTGATATATATATATATATATATATATATATATATATATATATATATATATATATATATATATATATATATATATATATATATATATATATATATATATATAAGGAAGAGCATGGGCCCTAAGACCGACCCTTGAGGCACACCACTAGTTATGTCTTACCTGTCAGATACTTCACCATTCAAAACAACACTTTGGTGATGAATTGAGAGCCAGTGTCCTATCCACACACATGGATGCTCTGCTATTCCATGTGCTTGTAATTTAAATAACAGCCGGTAATGAAGAACCTTATCAAATGCTTTTTGAAAGTCCAAATTAAGTATGTCATACGATGCCTGAACATCCCAACTCACGCTGACGTCATTTAAGAAACTTAACATATTAGTGAGGCATCATCTATTACCACCAATTCTGTCTTTTGTTTTTCTGTTATTAGCTTGCTTGTTTCAAGGAACACAACCATCTAATGTCTGATGATTTTTTCAAATAATTGAATTAAAACTGACGTTAGACTAATTGAACGGTAGTTAATAGTCTGTTTTTTATCTTTACTTGAAAATAGTAACTACGTTTGCCCTTTTCAATGCATCAGGTACTCAAGCTTGGGTTAATTATTTGTTGAATATATGTGTTATAGGACTTTGTAACTGTGCACAATATTCTTGAAGTGTTTGTGGTAATACGTGCAGTGTAATACAATTAACTTTTTAAACACAATTCTCATCAATCAAGGTTTCTGATCAGGTTCTATGAGCCAGCGTCTTGGTGTGTGTTTGACGGCATGGCTTGTGAGTGCGTTTGCTTCTAATTATGTTTTCCTTTCCTAACTTTTACTCTTTGTTAAGCACAGACCACCTAGCTTGGATCTGTGTGGTGTGAGTTTGTATGTATTTCATTTGCTTTCTCTGTATACAGATGAGTACTGGCAGGTGCTTCCAGAGCTTCATGAAGTACCTATCTACTATGCCTCAACACGAGCCAAGTAGTGCAGCAGTGTCTACCAAACCTACACACATGCCATCAATGAGAGAATCCAGCGCCAGATAATTTCCATCAGTAACCCTTTCCAGTTGAAACACATCTCCAACCTCAAGGTGAAGTGGTGCTCCAAGAACTTATATTGAGGCCAGGACTTGTGGGTGGAAGGTTGTGCATGTATAGCCCAGATGTGGCTGTTTCATGGTACTCAAGTATGTGAGAGAAACGGAGAGGACTGGAGTGTGTAAGGATAAGGTGCATGGACAGGTGCAAGTGTACACTGTTAGATTGTTACCATTCCTTAGAGGGAGAGTCCACCAATGGATGTCATCCTACACTCAACTAAACTAAATTTAAACGTTACACTGTCAGTATCATATATCTCAAACTGTGTTTATTAGAAATTTGTTTGCACTGCTTACTATGAAGACATTTTCAGGTTATGGCCAAAGCTTCACCTTTACACCAGATTGGGGGAGCTGCTTGAGAAATACAGGAAGATGATTTGATGGTATAAGTGTAAAACTAACAAAATCTTTCTTTCAGGAATCCTTCCTTGGAGTAGTGCACCCACACCTTTCTTCAACAGGGCTTCCACCATTAATAATTGTCTTAAGTCCATTTGTACAGATGAAGGAATATATTTCATCAATTGCTGGGACGACTTTTATAACAAACCTTTTTCAAGGATGATGGCCTGCACCTCAATCCAGTTGGTGCTGCTTGTTTTGGCCGGCTACTAAATAACAAAGCTTATGATTTAGGAGAAAAAGCAGTATCCAGCCTCGCACAACCTCAGCTACGTAAGTAACACTGTATGTAGAAAAATTAATGTAAATAATTGTCTAAAAATTTGCATGTTTAGCATGTGTAGCCTCAGAAATACATTCTCAGATTTAGAAGCACTTGCAACATCTAAGGAGTTCCACATTATTGCAGTATTGGAATCTTGGATTAACACAGAAAATAGAGACTTTTTAGCAGAATATAATTTGCCAAGTTATTCACTGTTTAGTTGCTAACGACAAAATGAAAAAGGTAAAGGAGTTTTGTTGTATGTGAAAGCCAGTATTAACCCAACCGTCTTGCAAACTGAAAAAATAGATAACGTAGATGTTATATTTTTACAACTTAAAACACGTTCTAAGAAAATTATTATTGGACTCATTTATAGACCACCAGCACACAATAATAATAGCGATAGAAAACTATTCGATCAGATAATCAAAGTAATTAATTGATTTGAAAGCGTAATCTTTGGAGACTTTAATCTTCCTGTAACTTCATGGGGAAATTCTCTTAAATCTCATATGGGTCACAACTTATACAATAATTTATTAGAGAGTGACTTGAGTCAACACATAAACAAACCCATGAGAGGTGATGATATACTAGACCTTGTACTTTCAACAAACGACGGTCTAGTAAGTAACGTTAATACGGGCTCTGAATTCAGTACCAGCGATAAAATTGTCTCTTTTTAACATAAATCTTGAAGTTTACAAAGAAAATAAGTGAAAAACTGATCTTCATATATCACAAAGGTAACTGAAAAACTGAGAAAGATTTTGGCAAATACCAATTGGAGCATAGTAGAGAATGAAACTGATGAAAATAAATTGTGTCAAAACTTCTATAACATCTTAAATGGAGCCGTTAAGTCATGCATTCCAGTTTGTAAGAGACGTCCACATAAAAATAATAAACCAAAGTGGTGGAAAAGCCAATTTGAGGCAGGATTATTACATACAAAACATGCACACAATAAATATTTACTATCACAAAACGAAAACTAAATATTAATAGAGGTAAGGGTAATAGTGACAAAGGACGGGGTAAAGAGAGGGAAGTACATGAACTTAGTGTCTTTTATACAAACAGTAGAAGTGTAATAAATAAGATATACACACTTAGAGGTATCGCATGTGTTGAAGAGTTAGATATTATAGGTATTACAGAAACTTGGTTAGATATTGCAGGCAAACATTTCTTACCTGAAGTAGGAATAGATGGGTACACTTTTTTTTCACAGGGATAGAGTAGGGAGGAGAGGGGGAGGTGTGGCACTGTACGTTAGAAACACATTAAATAGCTGTCAATACCACAATAAAAACAGATAGGAATACAGAATCATTATGGATTGACATTATTATAGGAGGGAAAAAGTTTGTTGTAGGGATTATATATAGGCCTCCGGATTTAGATGAAGCAGCTAGTGCACCCCTGATGCAGGAGCTTGCAAGGGCATCTAGGTATAATAATGTGTGCATTATGGGGAACTTTAATTATAGGAGAATAGACTGGGATAGTATGACAAGAGACAGGAGCTCGGAGGAATTCTTAAATGTCGTCCAGGATGGTTTTTTCATACAACTTGTAAGGGAACCAACGCGACAGGGAAATATTTTAGATCTGGTCTTCACGAATAATGAAACTTTGGTCAGTCAGGTTGAGATAGGAGTGAGATTTGATGTTAGTGACCACCATGACATTAGATTCAAGATTAATGCAAAGAAAGGTAGAACAAAACACTGCTTTAGTACCAGATTTTAGAAAAGCCAATTACCAGAGCCTCAGACACCACCTTCAGGGTATAAATTCAGGGAATAGGAGTAGGCAGAGAGGAGGATCAAAACATTGAGGTAGAATTGTATTATAATAGCATAGTTAGGGAAATTCATACAGGACAGGAACAGTATATACCTAAGAGGAGGATTAGGTTAATCTTAGTAAACTTGAGGGGCTACAAAGAAGCTTCACAGCTCATATAACACTACCCCAACCCAACCAAAGTGAATCAAGAAGACCAAACTATTGGGAAAGACTGAAGGAGTGTCAACTATACTGAGTCGAAAGAAGGCTGGAGAGGTATCTAATTATCTATGCCTGGAAAGTTCTTGAGGGGCATATAACACCACCCAAGACAGAACCGATCCACCTTGCAACACAAAAAACAGCACTAGCAAGAAATGGGAGGAAGTGTGCACAATTTCACCTGCCATCAGCCTGCCCAGCAAGAATAAAGACACTCCAACACAACAGTGTATCCAGGAAGAGAGCAAGACTCTTCAACTGCCTCCCTAAACTCATTAGGGAGGTGAAAGGTGTCAAACTGGAGATGTTTAAGAGGAAGCTGGACAAGTACCTGACCACACTGCCAGATGAACCTGGAGTGCCAGGCTACATTGCTTC
Organism: Cancer borealis; assembly: GCA_036785275.1. NCBI lineage: Eukaryota > Metazoa > Arthropoda > Malacostraca > Decapoda > Cancridae > Cancer > Cancer borealis. The sequence goes on from JAXIVD010002110.1 coordinate 60,011, forward strand.
CCGTCCTGCAACCTCCAACTCAATAATACACCAAATGGAGTACATTCTACTAAGTGAAGGGTGGCGGCATCGCCGTGGCCTTGCCTCAACTAACTTCGAGGGAGCAACACTCACCTCTTGAGGCAGAAGCGCTTCAAGGTAAATTCAAGGTTAAATAGAAATTATCCAAAATGGATGAATAGCAGCATTATAAGGGAAATTGGACTAAAAAGGGGACTATAGGAGAATTAAAAGAGGTGAAGTACAGGTAGTAGGGCAGGATAATGACCTAGCTAGGAAAGTTAAAAAAAGGATATTAGGACTGCAAAGAGGAATTATGAGGTTAGGATAGCTAGAGATGCCCAGAAGGATCCAAAGGGATTCTATCAGTTGTACAAGGCTAAAGCAAAGGAAAGAATAGGACCTCTTAAAGGAATGGATGGCAGCTTGATAGAAAATGGTGAGGAAATTAGTAAGGAATTAAATAAATACTTCTTGTCCGTATTTTCTCAGGAAGAGTCGGGTAGGGAACTGGAGCCAGTACAGATCTTTAGGGGACAAGAGGATGATAAATTAAACGAAATAGCCATAAGTAGGGAAGTAGTTAGCAAGGAAATAGATAGACTTAAAAAGACTAAATCTCCAGGGCCTGACGACATTTTTCCAAAGATTCTTAGGGAACGTAGAGAACTCGTTGAACTCATTGCAATGATTTTTAGAGAATCACTAGACACAGGAGTAGTTCCTAGGCTATGGAGACAGGCAAATGTAGTTCCTATATTGAAGAAGGGAGATAAGGCAGAAAGTAGTAACTACCGCCCAATTAGTTTAACATCAGTGATAGGCAAGATATTAGAAGCTATCATAGCAAGGGCAATTAGAAGACATTTAGATGAACACAAGCTAATTAGACATAGTCAACATGGTTTCAGCAAGAGGAAGTCATGCCTGACAAATTTATTATCCTGATATCACTGTTTATTCTTGTCTCTAAGTCATTTATATAAATTATGAATAACAACGGTCCTAGTACTGATCCCTGTGGTACCCCACTAGTGACATTACCCCATTCTGACTTCTTCCCATTAATCTCCTCTCTGCCTACTCCTATTCCCTGAATTTATACCCTGAAGGTGGTGTCTGAGGCTCTGGTAATTGGCTTTTCTAAAATCTGGTACTAAAGCAGTGTTTTGTTCTACCTTTCTTTGCATTAATCTTGAATCTAATTTCATGGTGGTCACTAACATCAAATCTCACTCCTATCTCAACCTGACTGACCAAAGTTTCATTATTCATGAAGACCAGATCTAAAATATTTCCCTGTCGCGTTGGTTCCCTTACAAGTTGTATGAAAAAACCATCCTGGACAACATTTAAGAATTCCTCCGAGCTCCTGTCTCTTGTCATACTATTCCAGTCTATTCTCCTATAATTAAAGTCCCCCATAATGCACACATTATTATACCTAGATGCCCTTGCAAGCTCCTGCATCAGGGGTGCACTAGCTGCTTCATCTAAATCCGGAGGCCTATATATAATCCCTACAACAAACTTTTTCCTTCCTATAATAATGTCAATCCATAATGATTCCGTATTCCTATCTGTTTTTATTGTGGTATTGACAGCTATTTAATGTGTTTCTAACGTACAGTGCCACACCTCCCCCTCTCCTCCCTACTCTATCCTTGTGGAAAAAAGTGTACCCATCTATTCCTACTTCAGGTAAGAAATGTTTGCCTGCAATATCTAACCAAGTTTCTGTAATACCTATAATATCTAACTCTTCACCACATGCGATACCTCTAAGTGTGTATCTTATTTATTACACTTATACTGTTTGTATAAAAGACACTAAGTTCATGTACAGGTTGAACCTCCCTAATCCGAAATTCTGTAATTCGGAAACTTCTGTAATTCGGAATAATTTGAATTTTGAATTTGGCGGGATAATTTTAATTTGCGGGGCTGCCGCTGGGACGCATGCGGAGCTTCACCCATCACGTGTTTACACTGTTTTTCCATAATATCTCTGTAATATTTGCCCCTAAATATGGCTCCCAAGCGACCAGGAAGTGATAGTGTTGTTAGTGAAGCTAAGAAAAAGCGCAAACACATGATACTGTCAATATAACAGAAGGTGGATCTTTTGAGGAAGCTGGATAAAGGTTACTCGGTGCGGACTGTATGCTAAAAGTACAACATAGGCATATCAACTGTGTATGACATTAAGAAGCAGAAAGACCAAATTTTAAAGTTTTACAGTGGATCAGACAGTAAGAAGATCATGGGGGTTCGTAAAACACTAAAGGAGGGGAAAAGCAGTGTCTTTGGCCACTCGGCGGTGATATCAAAGAGTGAAAAGTAGTCAGCGAATAACGTGTGTGTGTGTGTGTGTGTGTGTTTGTGTTTGTGTGTGTGTGTGTGTGTGTGTGTGTGTGTGTGTGTGTGTGTGTGTGTGTGTGTGTGTGTGTGTGTGTGTGGCCATAGCCGTGTTTGGCCCGAGCCTCAAGG
>JAXIVD010002111.1:7500-27500 GCA_036785275.1 Cancer borealis
AGGGAGGTGCTCAACACTCTTGAAAAAGGATATGAAACAAATCCACGAATCCATGTGCCTTATTGAAACTCAGTCCACTCTACCAAATAACTAAATTGTTAAATCAGTTCCCCTTTTCTTTTCATTGGTCACCTATATTTCCCTGGTAGTAATTATTTTCTCTTTCGAATATTTTAACTTCCCTTTAGGAAGAAATTAAATTCCCTGAGAATCCCCTAATTCTCATTAAACCTTTGGGGGTGGTGGCAGCTTTCTTTTCTTAATATTCAGGGAAATATCCAACATCAGGGACCATTAATTAATATAATTAATCAAAGTAAATATCTTTTTAATTGCCATGAGAGTTCCCCATTCGAAGTTAATTTAATGACAAGGCACCAAACTGGTGGTCCTTCAGCAGTGAAGTGAAAGTAAAATAAATTAATTAAATAAAGAATAGAATAACAACAATTAACAATAATAAAAAAAAAAATAACGCCCCCGTCCCCCCCCCCCGGGCACCACACTGGTGGCTTAAGCGGTGGGATTCAAAGTGTTTTGAGCACTGCCTAACATTGCCACAACAAGGGAGAATGTGGAAAATTTTGGTAGTGGATCATTTCTGTAGGTTCGTGAAAATTATTTCCACTTAAAACAAAACACACACACACACACTGTCGTGGAGAGCATGGAGCAGTACCTCGCAGACTTCGGCACCCCCCAGTCTGTGGTCCACGACAACGGGTTGGAGTTTGTGTCCCGGCAGTTCCAAGACCTCTGCCGGAGGTATCGGATTGCCAACTGCCATACAACCCCATATCATCCCCGAGGAAACAGCACCACGGAGAGGCTCCATTCGTCCCTCAAGACGGCACTGGCTATCCTATCCTGCCAGACAGTACTCAACCATGCTGTGCACTTTTCAACGGCCGTCCAGCCTTTCTTCGCCTTCTTCGGACGCCATGCCCCTCGTCAAGTGGATTCCCCCCTCCCCAGTAGGCTGATAGTTAGTTTTAAGATATAAAGGAACAGGTTTGGACAATTAGTGGTGCTAAGTTGCAATCCCCTTGGAGGTATGTTGTTGGTGAATCGACCCAGGTGTGACAGGTCGATAGACTATCCACCTTAATTCCCCCGGGCCTAGTTTGAGCCCTGAAGGAGTGGTGAACTTTTAAAGTAGAAGATACGTTCACAGGATTGTGTGTAGTTCACACAATGGACTAGTTCAGGGAGCTGTAGGCCACTTTAACGTGAGGGAATCACACCTGGTAGTAGTGTGATTAGGCCTCTAAGCTACAGTCTGCCGGTGTTAGGAGGTGGAGGAGACATCAGGACGTAGCCTAAGCTCTGTCAAATGCTTCCTGTATGACCACTTGCTGCGGAAACGAATGAAGGGTGATTGAATGCGAATGTTGTGAGCAAATGAAGATGAATGACTGAGAATTTATGTTATTGTTTGTTTTGGTGTGAAAGTCAAGGGCTGGAAGGCTCAACTTAGCTACCGAGTGTCCGGGATCTTGTACAGTTGACGAGATCATCCATACTTCTCTCATGAGTATGTGGACTGGGGTGTGCCCTACAATAATCTGAACTACAGCCAAGTAGCAGCAGTAGCCAGGCAATTGGTTTCTCAGGAACCACATATTACGTTGCCAGTGTTTTAGCCAGGAAGGCCTGCAGAAGTAGTGGAGTGGTGGGGAAGGTCGAGTGAATGTTAGACTGATGGAAAACCAAGGTGGGTTGTAGCCTTAGTGACCACTAAACCAGTTCCTAAATTGTAAACCTGTTAGGATGTAATTTTTTTTTATTATTAGTGAGTAAAAACATTTCACCCGGAGGGAAAAGTCGTGTGATGCCTCCAATTTAATCTCAAATAGGCCCACTGAATGTACCTTTTTTTTTTTTTTTGTTTAGTCTGCCCTTAGATCCTGTATTCCCAAGGGGATACTGCATTATATAAATGTTTTTACTCACATCATTCATACTTTTATGCTATATGTTTATATTAATGTTTATATTAGAATTGTTTCTCCAAACTTTCAAATCCTATGCAGTCATCCCCTCCCACAAGACAGTTTTCTATGGAAAGAAATTAATATCATAATCTAATCATTATTAATAGTTATTAACTTGTCAAAATGCTCTCCATAGTCTAATATAATTAACCTACTTAGTTATCTTCCCACAAAATTTTGTTAAGAATGACGTAATATTGCACCATGTGATGTGATCCCACGCCCCAGGGCCTGTCCCTGAGAAAAGTCACGTAGACAAAAATGTTCCCCTATATAGTAATCCAGAGATCAGGTTCAATAGATATCTAAATGTCACTTATTTAGCGTAAAAATTAATTTCCTATAAACTAATAACTATTTCACGTCTCAATAATCAATTAATAATAAGATCAAAGGAGGAATATCCTCGAAACCCCCCCCTTCCCCCTTCTCATCTCCCGCCTTTTTCCCAGAGAGCGTCACTCGTCGTTCAACGTTGATTGTGTTTACAGGTGAGTGACATCGCTCTCGAAATCCCTCAATATTTGTGAAATTCAATGCCTCTCGCCATTATTATATAGTCCATAATCTTCCCCAATAGTCTGACAATACATGTAAACCCCTATTGAGATCTATTATAAGTGGATAATATCAACTTCCTTCTCTTAAAGAAGGACAACGTGGTTTCAAAACCGCATGGTCCCCTATTCCCTACAAAATATTTCATGGTGTACAATATATATTTTTCACGGTAATTTCTATGTTATTGTGACTGTGTATTAACTTCTGAGTTAAGGAAGTGAATTATACTGACTCGTCGTTCAACGTTGATTGTGTTTACAGGGAAAGAATGCCTCCACGACAGTTACACCAATTTCTCATTTACTTTCTTTTGTTTTTGTAGTTAAATGAACGGCTAGAAAGCCACTGCCAAATTTCCAAGTTAAGCTTTAGGAAACTATGTGTCACGTAAGACGGTCTGATAGACCCAGCCCATGTATTCAGGAATAGGAATCGCGTATTCCTATTTAGTGAGGAAGAGTTATACTATGTATGCATAAACAGAAACATTGAGATCACCTTACTTTCGGAAATCCCCTGAAAAAAGGTTCTTTAACTGTTCTCAGGCCCAGTTCCAAAAATTATAAAATTTTTAAGGTGATATTTTTCAGGGAAGGGAGTCAAGGGTATAATGTGTAATGTGTGAAGAGCTTGGTATCTCGAGGTGAGATATGTATTGCCAACTCTGTATTTATTTTCTTTTTGAGGAAGGTGAAGTTTTTCTGCCATGAGCCATTAAGTTGTCTGTTACTATAACTAAGCCGTGTTTCTAAGACTCAGTGATCAGCTTGTGATATTCAAAGTATACATTAAATAAATAACTCAAGTAAAATCTGAGAAAGTGATTCTGTGTTAATACTAACCTCCGTTGGTGTGGTAAGGTTAATAGGGAGGTGCTCAACACTCTTGAAAAAGGATATGAAACAAATCCACGAATCCATGTGCCTTATTGAAACTCAGTCCACTCTACCAAATAACTAAATTGTTAAATCAGTTCCCCTTTTCTTTTCATTGGTCACCTATATTTCCCTGGTAGTAATTATTTTCTCTTTCGAATATTTTAACTTCCCTTTAGGAAGAAATTAAATTCCCTGAGAATCCCCTAATTCTCATTAAACCTTTGGGGGTGGTGGCAGCTTTCTTTTCTTAATATTCAGGGAAATATCCAACATCAGGGACCATTAATTAATATAATTAATCAAAGTAAATATCTTTTTAATTGCCATGAGAGTTCCCCATTCGAAGTTAATTTAATGACAAGGCACCAAACTGGTGGTCCTTCAGCAGTGAAGTGAAAGTAAAATAAATTAATTAAATAAAGAATAGAATAACAACAATTAACAATAATAAAAAAAAAAATAACGCCCCCGTCCCCCCCCCCCGGGCACCACACTGGTGGCTTAAGCGGTGGGATTCAAAGTGTTTTGAGCACTGCCTAACATTGCCACAACAAGGGAGAATGTGGAAAATTTTGGTAGTGGATCATTTCTGTAGGTTCGTGAAAATTATTTCCACTTAAAACAAAACACACACACACACACTGTCGTGGAGAGCATGGAGCAGTACCTCGCAGACTTCGGCACCCCCCAGTCTGTGGTCCACGACAACGGGTTGGAGTTTGTGTCCCGGCAGTTCCAAGACCTCTGCCGGAGGTATCGGATTGCCAACTGCCATACAACCCCATATCATCCCCGAGGAAACAGCACCACGGAGAGGCTCCATTCGTCCCTCAAGACGGCACTGGCTATCCTATCCTGCCAGACAGTACTCAACCATGCTGTGCACTTTTCAACGGCCGTCCAGCCTTTCTTCGCCTTCTTCGGACGCCATGCCCCTCGTCAAGTGGATTCCCCCCTCCCCAGTAGGCTGATAGTTAGTTTTAAGATATAAAGGAACAGGTTTGGACAATTAGTGGTGCTAAGTTGCAATCCCCTTGGAGGTATGTTGTTGGTGAATCGACCCAGGTGTGACAGGTCGATAGACTATCCACCTTAATTCCCCCGGGCCTAGTTTGAGCCCTGAAGGAGTGGTGAACTTTTAAAGTAGAAGATACGTTCACAGGATTGTGTGTAGTTCACACAATGGACTAGTTCAGGGAGCTGTAGGCCACTTTAACGTGAGGGAATCACACCTGGTAGTAGTGTGATTAGGCCTCTAAGCTACAGTCTGCCGGTGTTAGGAGGTGGAGGAGACATCAGGACGTAGCCTAAGCTCTGTCAAATGCTTCCTGTATGACCACTTGCTGCGGAAACGAATGAAGGGTGATTGAATGCGAATGTTGTGAGCAAATGAAGATGAATGACTGAGAATTTATGTTATTGTTTGTTTTGGTGTGAAAGTCAAGGGCTGGAAGGCTCAACTTAGCTACCGAGTGTCCGGGATCTTGTACAGTTGACGAGATCATCCATACTTCTCTCATGAGTATGTGGACTGGGGTGTGCCCTACAATAATCTGAACTACAGCCAAGTAGCAGCAGTAGCCAGGCAATTGGTTTCTCAGGAACCACATATTACGTTGCCAGTGTTTTAGCCAGGAAGGCCTGCAGAAGTAGTGGAGTGGTGGGGAAGGTCGAGTGAATGTTAGACTGATGGAAAACCAAGGTGGGTTGTAGCCTTAGTGACCACTAAACCAGTTCCTAAATTGTAAACCTGTTAGGATGTAATTTTTTTTTATTATTAGTGAGTAAAAACATTTCACCCGGAGGGAAAAGTCGTGTGATGCCTCCAATTTAATCTCAAATAGGCCCACTGAATGTACCTTTTTTTTTTTTTTTGTTTAGTCTGCCCTTAGATCCTGTATTCCCAAGGGGATACTGCATTATATAAATGTTTTTACTCACATCATTCATACTTTTATGCTATATGTTTATATTAATGTTTATATTAGAATTGTTTCTCCAAACTTTCAAATCCTATGCAGTCAACCCCTCCCACAAGACAGTTTTCTATGGAAAGAAATTAATATCATAATCTAATCATTATTAATAGTTATTAACTTGTCAAAATGCTCTCCATAGTCTAATATAATTAACCTACTTAGTTATCTTCCCACAAAATTTTTTTAAGAATGACGTAATATTGCACCATGTGATGTGATCCCACGCCCCAGGGCCTGTCCCTGAGAAAAGTCACGTAGACAAAAATGTTCCCCTATATAGTAATCCAGAGATCAGGTTCAATAGATATCTAAATGTCACTTATTTAGCGTAAAAATTAATTTCCTATAAACTAATAACTATTTCACGTCTCAATAATCAATTAATAATAAGATCAAAGGAGGAATATCCTCGAAACCCCCCCCTTCCCCCTTCTCATCTCCCGCCTTTTTCCCAGAGAGCGTCACTCGTCGTTCAACGTTGATTGTGTTTACAGGTGAGTGACATCGCTCTCGAAATCCCTCAATATTTGTGAAATTCAATGCCTCTCGCCATTATTATATAGTCCATAATCTTCCCCAATAGTCTGACAATACATGTAAACCCCTATTGAGATCTATTATAAGTGGATAATATCAACTTCCTTCTCTTAAAGAAGGACAACGTGGTTTCAAAACCGCATGGTCTCCTATTCCCTACAAAATATTTCATGGTGTACAATATATATTTTTCACGGTAATTTCTATGTTATTGTGACTGTGTATTAACTTCTGAGTTAAGGAAGTGAATTATACTGACTCGTCGTTCAACGTTGATTGTGTTTACAGGGAAAGAATGCCTCCACGACAGTTACACCAATTTCTCATTTACTTTCTTTTGTTTTTGTAGTTAAATGAACGGCTAGAAAGCCACTGCCAAATTTCCAAGTTAAGCTTTAGGAAACTATGTGTCACGTAAGACGGTCTGATAGACCCAGCCCATGTATTCAGGAATAGGAATCGCGTATTCCTATTTAGTGAGGAAAAGTTATACTATGTATGCATAAACAGAAACATTGAGATCACCTTACTTTCGGAAATCCCCTGAGAAAAGGTTCTTTAACTGTTCTCAGGCCCAGTTACAAAAATTATAAAATTTTTAAGGTGATATTTTTCAGGGAAAGGAGTCAAGGGTATAATGTGTAATGTGTGAAGAGCTTGGTATCTCGAGGTGAGATATGTATTGCCAACTCTGTATTTATTTTCTTTTTGAGGAAGGTGAAGTTTTTCTGCCATGAGCCATTAAGTTGTCTGATACTATAACTAAGCCGTGTTTCTAAGACTCAGTGATCAGCTTGTGATATTCAAAGTATACATTAAATAAATAACTCAAGTAAAATCTGAGAAAGTGATTCTGTGTTAATACTAACCTCCGTTGGTGTGGTAAGGTTAATAGGGAGGTGCTCAACACTCTTGAAAAAGGATATGAAACAAATCCCCGAATCCATGTGCCTTATTGAAACTCAGTCCACTCTACCAAATAACTAAATTGTTAAATCAGTTCCCCTTTTCTTTTCATTGGTCACCTATATTTCCCTGGTAGTAATTATTTTCTCTTTCGAATATTTTAACTTCCCTTTAGGAAGAAATTAAATTCCCTGAGAATCCCCTAATTCTCATTAAACCTTTGGGGGTGGTGGCAGCTTTCTTTTCTTAATATTCAGGGAAATATCCAACATCAGGGACCATTAATTAATATAATTAATCAAAGCAAATATCTTTTTAATTGCCATGAGAGTTCCCCATTCGAAGTTAATTTAATGACAAGGCACCACACTGGTGGTCCTTCAGCAGTGAAGTGAAAGTAAAATAAATTAATTAAATAAAGAATAGAATAACAACAATTAACAATAATAAAGAAAAAAAATAACGCCCCCGTCCCCCCCCCCGGGCACCACACTGGTGGCTTAAGCGGTGGGATTCAAAGTGTTTTGAGCACTGCCTAACATTGCCACAACAAGGGAGAATGTGGAAAATTTTGGTAGTGGATCATTTCTGTAGGTTCGTGAAAATTATTTCCACTTAAAATAAAACACACACACACACTGTCGTGGAGAGCATGGAGCAGTACCTCGCAGACTTCGGCACCCCCCAGTCTGTGGTCCACGACAACGGGTTGGAGTTTGTGTCCCGGCAGTTCCAAGACCTCTGCCGGAGGTATCGGATTGCCAACTGCCATACAACCCCATATCATCCCCGAGGAAACAGCACCACGGAGAGGCTCCATTCGTCCCTCAAGACGGCACTGGCTATCCTATCCTGCCAGACAGTACTCAACCATGCTGTGCACTTTTCAACGGCCGTCCAGCCTTTCTTCGCCTTCTTCGGACGCCATGCCCCTCGTCAAGTGGATTCCCCCCTCCCCAGTAGGCTGATAGTTAGTTTTAAGATATAAAGGAACAGGTTTGGACAATTAGTGGTGCTAAGTTGCAATCCCCTTGGAGGTATGTTGTTGGTGAATCGACCCAGGTGTGACAGGTCGATAGACTATCCACCTTAATTCCCCCGGGCCTAGTTTGAGCCCTGAAGGAGTGGTGAACTTTTAAAGTAGAAGATACGTTCACAGGATTGTGTGTAGTTCACACAATGGACTAGTTCAGGGAGCTGTAGGCCACTTTAACGTGAGGGAATCACACCTGGTAGTAGTGTGATTAGGCCTCTAAGCTACAGTCTGCCGGTGTTAGGAGGTGGAGGAGACATCAGGACGTAGCCTAAGCTCTGTCAAATGCTTCCTGTATGACCACTTGCTGCGGAAACGAATGAAGGGTGATTGAATGCGAATGTTGTGAGCAAATGAAGATGAATGACTGAGAATTTATGTTATTGTTTGTTTTGGTGTAAAAGTCAAGGGCTGGAAGGCTCAACTTAGCTACCGAGTGTCCGGGATCTTGTACAGTTGACGAGATCATCCATACTTCTCTCATGAGTATGTGGACTGGGGTGTGCCCTACAATAATCTGAACTACAGCCAAGTAGCAGCAGTAGCCAGGCAATTGGTTTCTCAGGAACCACATATTACGTTGCCAGTGTTTTAGCCAGGAAGGGCTGCAGAAGTAGTGGAGTGGTGGGGAAGGTCGAGTGAATGTTAGACTGATGGAAAACCAAGGTGGGTTGTAGCCTTAGTGACCACTAAACCAGTTCCTAAATTGTAAACCTGTTAGGATGTAATTTTTTTTTATTATTAGTGAGTAAAAACATTTCACCCGGAGGGAAAAGTCGTGTGATGCCTCCAATTTAATCTCAAATAGGCCTACTGAATGTACCTTTTTTTTTTGTTTTGTTTAGTCTGCCCTTAGATCCTGTATTCCCAAGGGGATACTGCATTATATAAATGTTTTTACTCACATCATTCATACTTTTATGCTATATGTTTATATTAATGTTTATATTAGAATTGTTTCTCCAAACTTTCAAATCCTATGCAGTCAACCCCTCCCACAAGACAGTTTTCTATGGAAAGAAATTAATATCATAATCTAATCATTATTAATAGTTATTAACTTGTCAAAATGCTCTCCATAGTCTAATATAATTAACCTACTTAGTTATCTTCCCACAAAATTTTGTTAAGAATGACGTAATATTGCACCATGTGATGTGATCCCACGCCCCAGGGCCTGTCCCTGAGAAAAGTCACGTAGACAAAAATGTTCCCCTATATAGTAATCCAGAGATCAGGTTCAATAGATATCTAAATGTCACTTATTTAGCGTAAAAATTAATTTCCTATAAACTAATAACTATTTCACGTCTCAATAATCAATTAATAATAAGATCAAAGGAGGAATATCCTCGAAACCCCCCCCTTCCCCCTTCTCATCTCCCGCCTTTTTCCCAGAGAGCGTCACTCGTCGTTCAACGTTGATTGTGTTTACAGGTGAGTGACATCGCTCTCGAAATCCCTCAATATTTGTGAAATTCAATGCCTCTCGCCATTATTATATAGTCCATAATCTTCCCCAATAGTCTGACAATACATGTAAACCCCTATTGAGATCTATTATAAGTGGATAATATCAACTTCCTTCTCTTAAAGAAGGACAACGTGGTTTCAAAACCGCATGGTCCCCTATTCCCTACAAAATATTTCATGGTGTACAATATATATTTTTCACGGTAATTTCTATGTTATTGTGACTGTGTATTAACTTCTGAGTTAAGGAAGTGAATTATACTGACTCGTCGTTCAACGTTGATTGTGTTTACAGGGAAAGAATGCCTCCACGACAGTTACACCAATTTCTCATTTACTTTCTTTTGTTTTTGTAGTTAAATGAACGGCTAGAAAGCCACTGCCAAATTTCCAAGTTAAGCTTTAGGAAACTATGTGTCACGTAAGACGGTCTGATAGACCCAGCCCATGTATTCAGGAATAGGAATCGCGTATTCCTATTTAGTGAGGAAGAGTTATACTATGTATGCATAAACAGAAACATTGAGATCACCTTACTTTCGGAAATCCCCTGAGAAAAGGTTCTTTAACTGTTCTCAGGCCCAGTTACAAAAATTATAAAATTTTTAAGGTGATATTTTTCAGGGAAGGGAGTCAAGGGTATAATGTGTAATGTGTGAAGAGCTTGGTATCTCGAGGTGAGATATGTATTGCCAACTCTGTATTTATTTTCTTTTTGAGGAAGGTGAAGTTTTTCTGCCATGAGCCATTAAGTTGTCTGATACTATAACTAAGCCGTGTTTCTAAGACTCAGTGATCAGCTTGTGATATTCAAAGTATACATTAAATAAATAACTCAAGTAAAATCTGAGAAAGTGATTCTGTGTTAATACTAACCTCTGTTGGTGTGGTAAGGTTAATAGGGAGGTGCTCAACACTCTTGAAAAAGGATATGAAACAAATCCACGAATCCATGTGCCTTATTGAAACTCAGTCCACTCTACCAAATAACTAAATTGTTAAATCAGTTCCCCTTTTCTTTTCATTGGTCACCTATATTTCCCTGGTAGTAATTATTTTCTCTTTCGAATATTTTAACTTCCCTTTAGGAAGAAATTAAATTCCCTGCGAATCCCCTAATTCTCATTAAACCTTTGGGGGTGGTGGCAGCTTTCTTTTCTTAATATTCAGGGATATATCCAACATCAGGGACCATTAATTAATATAATTAATCAAAGTAAATATCTTTTTAATTGCCATGAGAGTTCCCCATTCGAAGTTAATTTAATGACAAGGCACCACACTGGTGGTCCTTCAGCAGTGAAGTGAAAGTAAAATAAATTTATTAAATAAAGAATATAATAACAACAATTAACAATAATATAAAAAAAAATAACGCCCCCGTTCCCCCCCCGGGCACCACACTGGTGGCTTAAGCGGTGGGATTCAAAGTGTTTTGAGCACTGCCTAACATTGCCACAACAAGGGAGAATGTGGAAAATTTTGGTAGTGGATCATTTCTGTAGGTTCGTGAAAATTATTTCCACTTAAAACAAAACACACACACACACTGTCGTGGAGAGCATGGAGCAGTACCTCGCAGACTTCGGCACCCCCCAGTCTGTGGTCCACGACAACGGGTTGGAGTTTGTGTCCCGGCAGTTTCAAGACCTCTGCCGGAGGTATCGGATTGCCAACTGCCATACAACCCCATATCATCCCCGAGGAAACAGCACCACGGAGAGGCTCCATTCGTCCCTCAAGACGGCACTGGCTATCCTATCCTGCCAGACAGTACTCAACCATGCTGTGCACTTTTCAACGGCCGTCCAGCCTTTCTTCGCCTTCTTCGGACGCCATGCCCCTCGTCAAGTGGATTCCCCCCTCCCCAGTAGGCTGATAGTTAGTTTTAAGATATAAAGGAACAGGTTTGGACAATTAGTGGTGCTAAGTTGCAATCCCCTTGGAGGTATGTTGTTGGTGAATCGACCCAGGTGTGACAGGTCGATAGACTATCCACCTTAATTCCCCCGGGCCTAGTTTGAGCCCTGAAGGAGTGGTGAACTTTTAAAGTAGAAGATACGTTCACAGGATTGTGTGTAGTTCACACAATGGACTAGTTCAGGGAGCTGTAGGCCACTTTAACGTGAGGGAATCACACCTGGTAGTAGTGAGATTAGGCCTCTAAGCTACAGTCTGCCGGTGTTAGGAGGTGGAGGAGACATCAGGACGTAGCCTAAGCTCTGTCAAATGCTTCCTGTATGACCACTTGCTGCGGAAACGAATGAAGGGTGATTGAATGCGAATGTTGTGAGCAAATGAAGATGAATGACTGAGAATTTATGATATTGTTTGTTTTGGTGTGAAAGTCAAGGGCTGGAAGGCTCAACTTAGCTACCGAGTGTCCGGGATCTTGTACAGTTGACGAGATCATCCATACTTCTCTCATGAGTATGTGGACTGGGGTGTGCCCTACAATAATCTGAACTACAGCCAAGTAGCAGCAGTAGCCAGGCAATTGGTTTCTCAGGAACCACATATTACGTTGCCAGTGTTTTAGCCAGGAAGGGCTGCAGAAGTAGTGGAGTGGTGGGGAAGGTCGAGTGAATGTTAGACTGATGGAAAACCAACTGCCATACAACCCCATATCATCCCCGAGGAAACAGCACCACGGAGAGGCTCCATTCGTCCCTCAAGACGGCACTGGCTATCCTATCCTGCCAGACAGTACTCAACCATGCTGTGCACTTTTCAACGGCCGTCCAGCCTTTCTTCGCCTTCTTCGGACGCCATGCCCCTCGTCAAGTGGATTCCCCCCTCCCCAGTAGGGTGATAGTTAGTTTTAAGATATAAAGGAACAGGTTTGGACAATTAGTGGTGCTAAGTTGCAATCCCCTTGGAGGTATGTTGTTGGTGAATCGACCCAGGTGTGACAGGTCGATAGACTATCCACCTTAATTCCCCCGGGCCTAGTTTGAGCCCTGAAGGAATGGTGAACTTTTAAAGTAGAAGATACGTTCACAGGATTGTGTGTAGTTCACACAATGGACTAGTTCAGGGAGCTGTAGGCCACTTTAACGTGAGGGAATCACACCTGGTAGTAGTGTGATTAAGCCTCTAAGCTACAGTCTGCCGGTGTTAGGAGGTGGAGGAGACATCAGGACGTAGCCTAAGCTCTGTCAAATGCTTCCTGTATGACCACTTGCTGCGGAAACGAATGAAGGGTGATTGAATGCGAATGTTGTGAGCAAATGAAGATGAATGACTGAGAATTTATGTTATTGTTTGTTTTGGTGTGAAAGTCAAGGGCTGGAAGGCTCAACTTAGCTACCGAGTGTCCGGGATCTTGTACAGTTGACGAGATCATCCATACTTCTCTCATGAGTATGTGGACTGGGGTGTGCCCTACAATAATCTGAACTACAGCCAAGTAGCAGCAGTAGCCAGGCAATTGGTTTCTCAGGAACCACATATTACGTTGCCAGTGTTTTAGCCAGGAAGGGCTGCAGAAGTAGTGGAGTGGTGGGGAAGGTCGACTGAATGTTAGACTGATGGAAAACCAAGGTGGGTTGTAGCCTTAGTGACCACTAAACCAGTTCCTAAAGTGTAAACCTGTTAGGATGTAATTTTTTTTTATTATTAGTGAGTAAAAACATTTCACCCGGAGGGAAAAGTCGTGTGATGCCTCCAATTTAATCTCAAATAGGCCTACTGAATGTACCTTTTTTTTTTGTTTTGTTTAGTCTGCCCTTAGATCCTGTATTCCCAAGGGGATACTGCATTATATAAATGTTTTTACTCACATCATTCATACTTTTATGCTATATGTTTATATTAATGTTTATATTAGAATTGTTTCTCCAAACTTTCAAATCCTATGCAGTCAACCCCTCCCACAAGACAGTTTTCTATGGAAAGAAATTAATATCA
Source organism: Cancer borealis (assembly GCA_036785275.1). NCBI lineage: Eukaryota > Metazoa > Arthropoda > Malacostraca > Decapoda > Cancridae > Cancer > Cancer borealis. The sequence continues at coordinate 20,771 of JAXIVD010002111.1, forward strand.
TAATCTAATCATTATTAATAGTTATTAACTTGTCAAAATGCTCTCCATAGTCTAATATAATTAACCTACTTAGTTATCTTCCCACAAAATTTTGTTAAGAATGACGTAATATTGCACCATGTGATGTGATCCCACGCCCCAGGGCCTGTCCCTGAGAAAAGTCACGTAGACAAAAATGTTCCCCTATATAGTAATCCAGAGATCAGGTTCAATAGATATCTAAATGTCACTTATTTAGCGTAAAAATTAATTTCCTATAAACTAATAACTATTTCACGTCTCAATAATCAATTAATAATAAGATCAAAGGAGGAATATCCTCGAAACCCCCCCCTTCCCCCTTCTCATCTCCCGCCTTTTTCCCAGAGAGCGTCACTCGTCGTTCAACGTTGATTGTGTTTACAGGTGAGTGACATCGCTCTCGAAATCCCTCAATATTTGTGAAATTCAATGCCTCTCGCCATTATTATATAGTCCATAATCTTCCCCAATAGTCTGACAATACATGTAAACCCCTATTGAGATCTATTATAAGTGGATAATATCAACTTCCTTCTCTTAAAGAAGGACAACGTGGTTTCAAAACCGCATGGTCCCCTATTCCCTACAAAATATTTCATGGTGTACAATATATATTTTTCACGGTAATTTCTATGTTATTGTGACTGTGTATTAACTTCTGAGTTAAGGAAGTGAATTATACTGACTCGTCGTTCAACGTTGATTGTGTTTACAGGGAAAGAATGCCTCCACGACAGTTACACCAATTTCTCATTTACTTTCTTTTGTTTTTGTAGTTAAATGAACGGCTAGAAAGCCACTGCCAAATTTCCAAGTTAAGCTTTAGGAAACTATGTGTCACGTAAGACGGTCTGATAGACCCAGCCCATGTATTCAGGAATAGGAATCGCGTATTCCTATTTAGTGAGGAAGAGTTATACTATGTATGCATAAACAGAAACATTGAGATCACCTTACTTTCGGAAATCCCCTGAGAAAAGGTTCTTTAACTGTTCTCAGGCCCAGTTACAAAAATTATAAAATTTTTAAGGTGATATTTTTCAGGGAAGGGAGTCAAGGGTATAATGTGTAATGTGTGAAGAGCTTGGTATCTCGAGGTGAGATATGTATTGCCAACTCTGTATTTATTTTCTTTTTGAGGAAGGTGAAGTTTTTCTGCCATGAGCCATTAAGTTGTCTGATACTATAACTAAGCCGTGTTTCTAAGACTCAGTGATCAGCTTGTGATATTCAAAGTATACATTAAATAAATAACTCAAGTAAAATCTGAGAAAGTGATTCTGTGTTAATACTAACCTCCGTTGGTGTGGTAAGGTTAATAGGGAGGTGCTCAACACTCTTGAAAAAGGATATGAAACAAATCCACGAATCCATGTGCCTTATTGAAACTCAGTCCACTCTACCAAATAACTAAATTGTTAAATCAGTTCCCCTTTTCTTTTCATTGGTCACCTATATTTCCCTGGTAGTAATTATTTTCTCTTTCGAATATTTTAACTTCCCTTTAGGAAGAAATTAAATTCCCTGAGAATCCCCTAATTCTCATTAAACCTTTGGGGGTGGTGGCAGCTTTCTTTTCTTAATATTCAGGGAAATATCCAACATCAGGGACCATTAATTAATATAATTAATCAAAGTAAATATCTTTTTAATTGCCATGAGAGTTCCCCATTCGAAGTTAATTTAATGACAAGACACCACACTGGTGGTCCTTCAGCAGTGAAGTGAAAGTAAAATAAATTAATTAAATAAAGAATAGAATAACAACAATTAACAATAATAAAAAAAAAAATAACGCCCCCGTCCCCCCCCCCCCCCGGGCACCACACTGGTGGCTTAAGCGGTGGGATTCAAAGTGTTTTGAGCACTGCCTAACATTGCCACAACAAGGGAGAATGTGGAAAATTTTGGTAGTGGATCATTTCTGTAGGTTCGTGAAAATTATTTCCACTTAAAACAAAACACACACACACACTGTCGTGGAGAGCATGGAGCAGTACCTCGCAGACTTCGGCACCCCCCAGTCTGTGGTCCACGACAACGGGTTGGAGTTTGTGTCCCGGCAGTTCCAAGACCTCTGCCGGAGGTATCGGATTGCCAACTGCCATACAACCCCATATCATCCCCGAGGAAACAGCACCACGGAGAGGCTCCATTCGTCCCTCAAGACGGCACTGGCTATCCTATCCTGCCAGACAGTACTCAACCATGCTGTGCACTTTTCAACGGCCGTCCAGCCTTTCTTCGCCTTCTTCGGACGCCATGCCCCTCGTCAAGTGGATTCCCCCCTCCCCAGTAGGGTGATAGTTAGTTTTAAGATATAAAGGAACAGGTTTGGACAATTAGTGGTGCTAAGTTGCAATCCCCTTGGAGGTATGTTGTTGGTGAATCGACCCAGGTGTGACAGGTCGATAGACTATCCACCTTAATTCCCCCGGGCCTAGTTTGAGCCCTGAAGGAATGGTGAACTTTTAAAGTAGAAGATACGTTCACAGGATTGTGTGTAGTTCACACAATGGACTAGTTCAGGGAGCTGTAGGCCACTTTAACGTGAGGGAATCACAACTGGTAGTAGTGTGATTAGGCCTCTAAGCTACAGTCTGCCGGTGTTAGGAGGTGGAGGAGACATCAGGACGTAGCCTAAGCTCTGTCAAATGCTTTCTGTATGACCACTTGCTGCGGAAACGAATGAAGGGTGATTGAATGCGAATGTTGTGAGCAAATGAAGATGAATGACTGAGAATTTATGTTATTGTTTGTTTTGGTGTGAAAGTCAAGGGCTGGAAGGCTCAACTTAGCTACCGAGTGTCCGGGATCTTGTACAGTTGACGAGATCATCCATACTTCTCTCATGAGTATGTGGACTGGGGTGTGCCCTACAATAATCTGAACTACAGCCAAGTAGCAGCAGTAGCCAGGCATTTGGTTTCTCAGGAACCACATATTACGTTGCCAGTGTTTTAGCCAGGAAGGGCTGCAGAAGTAGTGGAGTGGTGGGGAAGGTCGACTGAATGTTAGACTGATGGAAAACCAAGGTGGGTTGTAGCCTTAGTGACCACTAAACCAGTTCCTAAATTGTAAACCTGTTAGGATGTAATTTTTTTTTATTATTAGTGAGTAAAAACATTTCACCCGGAGGGAAAAGTCGTGTAATGCCTCCAATTTAATCTCAAATAGGCCTACTGAATGTACCTTTTTTTTTTGTTTTGTTTAGTCTGCCCTTAGATCCTGTATTCCCAAGGGGATACTGCATTATATAAATGTTTTTACTCACATCATTCATACTTTTATGCTATATGTTTATATTAATGTTTATATTAGAATTGTTTCTCCAAACTTTCAAATCCTATGCAGTCAACCCCTCCCACAAGACAGTTTTCTATGGAAAGAAATTAATATCATAATCTAATCATTATTAATAGTTATTAACTTGTCAAAATGCTCTCCATAGTCTAATATAATTAACCTACTTAGTTATCTTCCCACAAAATTTTGTTAAGAATGACGTAATATTGCACCATGTGATGTGATCCCACGCCCCAGGGCCTGTCCCTGAGAAAAGTCACGTAGACAAAAATGTTCCCCTATATAGTAATCCAGAGATCAGGTTCAATATATATCTAAATGTCACTTATTTAGCGTAAAAATTAATTTCCTATAAACTAATAACTATTTCACGTCTCAATAATCAATTAATAATAAGATCAAAGGAGGAATATCCTCGAAACCCCCCCCTTCCCCCTTCTCATCTCCCGCCTTTTTCCCAGAGAGCGTCACTCGTCGTTCAACGTTGATTGTGTTTACAGGTGAGTGACATCGCTCTCGAAATCCCTCAATATTTGTGAAATTCAATGCCTCTCGCCATTATTATATAGTCCATAATCTTCCCCAATAGTCTGACAATACATGTAAACCCCTATTGAGATCTATTATAAGTGGATAATATCAACTTCCTTCTCTTAAAGAAGGACAACGTGGTTTCAAAACCGCATGGTCCCCTATTCCCTACAAAATATTTCATGGTGTACAATATATATTTTTCACGGTAATTTCTATGTTATTGTGACTGTGTATTAACTTCTGAGTTAAGGAAGTGAATTATACTGACTCGTCGTTCAACGTTGATTGTGTTTACAGGGAAAGAATGCCTCCACGACAGTTACACCAATTTCTCATTTACTTTCTTTTGTTTTTGTAGTTAAATGAACGGCTAGAAAGCCACTGCCAAATTTCCAAGTTAAGTTTTAGGAAACTATGTGTCACGTAAGACGGTCTGATAGACCCAGCCCATGTATTCAGGAATAGGAATCGCGTATTCCTATTTAGTGAGGAAGAGTTATACTATGTATGCATAAACAGAAACATTGAGATCACCTTACTTTCGGAAATCCCCTGAGAAAAGGTTCTTTAACTGTTCTCAGGCCCAGTTACAAAAATTATAAAATTTTTAAGGTGATATTTTTCAGGGAAGGGAGTCAAGGGTATAATGTGTAATGTGTGAAGAGCTTGGTATCTCGAGGTGAGATATGTATTGCCAACTCTGTATTTATTTTCTTTTTGAGGAAGGTGAAGTTTTTCTGCCATGAGCCATTAAGTTGTCTGATACTATAACTAAGCCGTGTTTCTAAGACTCAGTGATCAGCTTGTGATATTCAAAGTATACATTAAATAAATAACTCTGAGAAAGTGATTCTGTGTTAATACTAACCTCCGTTGGTGTGGTAAGGTTAATAGGGAGGTGCTCAACACTCTTGAAAAAGGATATGAAACAAATCCACGAATCCATGTGCCTTATTGAAACTCAGTCCACTCTACCAAATAACTAAATTGTTAAATCAGTTCCCCTTTTCTTTTCATTGGTCACCTATATTTCCCTGGTAGTAATTATTTTCTCTTTCGAATGTTTTAACTTCCCTTTAGGAAGAAATTAAATTCCCTGAGAATCCCTTAATTCTCATTAAACCTTTGGGGGTGGTGGCAGCTTTCTTTTCTTAATATTCAGGGAAATATCCAACATCAGGGACCATTAATTAATATAATTAATCAAAGTAAATATCTTTTTAATTGCCATGAGAGTTCCCCATTCGAAGTTAATTTAATGACAAGGCACCACTCTGGTGGTCCTTCAGCAGTGAAGTGAAAGTAAAATAAATTAATTAAATAAAGAATAGAATAACAACAATTAACAATAATAAAAAAAAAATAACGCCCCCGTCCCCCCCCCCGGGCACCACAGCACTAACAAATTACATATATAAAATATTCATGGCTGTGATCAGAAACAAAATTAAAGACCATCTTAGGATAAATGAAGAACAAAAAAGAGTACAAGCTGGTTTCACTTCAGGAGCAAGAATAAAAGACAACATCTTTATACTTCAATATTGTGTAGAAATGAGTTACAGGGAATACAAAACGTTAATTATCACATCTATTGACTTCTCAAAGGCGTTTGACTCAGTGAAGAGAGATAAAATAGTAGAGGCCTTGATTAAATACAAAATACATCCACTGATCATCACTGCATTCGCTAACACCTACCAAGATGACATATCAAAACTCAGCATCACTGAAGATCTAACCACAGAAATGAAGGTAGCAAATGGGATCAGACAGGGCTGTACAGATTCCACAACTATCTTTAAACTCATCACTTAGTTAATTCTTCAAGAAATGGAAAAGAGAAAGGGTTTTACTACTAGAGGCATGAACATCACCTTACAAGAAGTTTGTGATAACATCAAAACACTGATGGAAATAAGCAAGGAATACGGCATGGAAATAAATAAAGAAATAAGCCAAATAATCATACACAACGCAGAACACAAACCAGAGAACATTGAGAGAATCCGTGTGACTAACAATATTAAGTATCTAGGTGTTATAATAACAGACACGAGGGATATATTTAAGGAACAGAAGAATAACATGATTATGAAGGCACAAAGATTGGCAAACCTGACCTACTCAATAATAGCAAAAAGCTGCCACAAAATCATTATAGACAAGACATACTGGAAGAGTGTTTGTCTACCATCGATACTCTACGGGTCCAATATTCTAAACTTCACAGAAACTGAAATTAATAAATTACAAATAATAGAAAATGATGTTTACAGACAAATACTTGGTGCCCCAAAATATGACCAAACATGCACTCTTAGAGGAGAAGTAGGAGCATCCAGCATGAAAGCAAGAATTATTGGCAATGTTCTGATATGTTGGTCCCGCCGCCGTCGCCTCGCTCAGTTCGACTAAAGCTGCCAGAGCTGCAGTGTTACCACGCTGGTGGAGCAGCGCTCCGTTCCAAAGGGCACACCCTTAACTCTCTACATCAGTTTCTATTGTATACTCTGAATCATGCTTGAAATAAGATTTGAAACTATTTCCAAATATTCTGTTTGTTTTCTACGTTTTCACTGAGCATAGCAGGATACACAACACCTTAGTGTTGAGAGAGTAATTGTAAAATATAACCAAAACTTGAACAAAACACCCTAAGTCACTCGTAATCAATTCACTCATACTCATACTTCACTCATACTTTCATATACCCATAAATAACATCAAGAAGAAAAAACGTAACATTCCTAATCAACTTACGATGTTTGCTGAGTGTCATCGAGAGAGCGTTTCTCAGACTGTGTAAAATAACTCCATTGTAGTTCCTTATTGGTGATTGTCTCTAGTCAGCTTGTTGGTTTCATTG
>JAXIVD010002111.1:40446-65446 GCA_036785275.1 Cancer borealis
ATAGATTGGGAGGGATTAGGAGTAGGCAGAGAGAAGGATCAAAACATTAAGGTAGAATTGCATTGTAATAGCATAGTTAAGGAAATTTATACAGGGCAGGAACAGTATATACCTAAGAGGAGGATTAGGTCAAATAGAGATGATCCAAAATGGATGAATAGCAAGCAGCATTAGAAGGGAAATTGGATCAAAAAGGGGACTCTATAGGAGAATTAAAAGGGGAGAAGTACAAGTAGTAGGGCAGTATAATGACCTAGCTAGGAAAGTTAAAAAGGATATTAGGACTGCAAAGAGGAATTATGAGGTCAGGATAGCTAGAGATGCCTAGAAAGATCCAAAGGGATTCTATCAGCTGTACAAGGCTAAAATAAAGGAAAGAATAGAACCTTTTAAAGGAATGGATGGCAACTTGATAGAACATGGTGAAGAAATTAGTAAGGAATTATATAAATACTTCTTGTCCGTATTTTCTCAGGAAGAGTCAGGTAGGGAACTGGAGTCAGTACAGATTTTTAAGGGACAAGCCTGGCCTGTAAACACAGGCCACCTGTAACATCAAGATCAAGATCAAGATCAAGAGGTTGATAAATTAAGCGAAATAGTCATAAATAGGGAAGTAGTTAACAAGGAAATAGATAGACTTAAAAAGACTAAATCTCCAGGGCCGGACGACAATTTTCCGAGGATTCTTAGGGAATGTAGAGAGGAACTCGTTGAACCCATGAATTTTAGAAAATCCCTAGACACAGGAGTAGTTCCTAGGTTATGGAGGCAGGCAAATGTAGTTCCTATATTCAAGAAAGGAGATAAGGCAGAAAGTAGTAACTACTGCCCAATTAGTGCCCACATCAGTGGTAGGCAAGATGTTAGAAGCTATCATAGCAAGGGCCATAGACTACACCATACTTGACTGGACACTCGCGACAATCGCCGACAGACGATATTACATGTAGGTCCTATAGATTCCGCTGCTATGAGTGATGACAGATAATACTTCAATTATCAGTTCATATTCTACTTAGGACATTGACTTTCATGTCTTTACAATCAGTAATGATTGCGGAACCATGGCTGAACCTAAAAAATTATTTTACAACTTTTGCAAATAGGAAATTAACATAAAGATTACAAGTTTGAGTGAAAATCGTGTGGGAGTTGTGTATAAAGCATATTGTTTATAGCAGAAATTTCTGGCAAATTCGCAATAATTTCTGAAATAAAACATCACATATTGTGAAATCACCATTCCTGAATATGATTTGATTGTGATCAAATGTCATATCATCGTTATATCGGCTTGGGAATTAATTTTTCACAACAATTCGTGGCGCGTAGCTGAGAAAACTGAGCTGAGTGTGACGGCGAGACGTCCGCTGGTCTGTCAGTCAGTAGTCAGTCGCTGCCAGTGCAACCAGACGGACGTACTACTGTAGCTACTTTTCTAGCTGGACACCGGATTCGTTTTAGCAGTAAGTATGCAACATTTGGTTAATGTAATGTCTGATTTTAGGAGCATTTCAGTACTAAATTCATATAAAACTCTCTGTAGAAATTGAACGTAGAACGGTTGATGAACGGTGGATGATGAAACTTTAGTCGCGGTCATTATTTGTTCATGGCTACCATCACCACTGTTATGTATTTAAAAATGACCGTGCCAATTTAACAAATAGATACATATCACGGTCATGGTCTAACCAAGTTAGTTAGACCATGATTGACCACGGTCACCTCAAGACCAAAGAAATCCGATAATTCAAAATTCGAATTTAAGTACCTACTCCTCATCCCACCCACCAGGCACCCCCCGCCACACACACACATGGGTAATAAAGTATGATAGTTTGCAACTTTTCAGTGTTGTTATATGTTAACTTGGTGCAGTCTAAGTATTTTCTGGTTGTCTTCATCCAGTTAAAGTATTCACATTTGATTCTTCTCAGGATTTCCTTTAATAATTTATTTATGTTGTTTTCTTGCCTGGTAAATGTTGATGTTTTAGTGAAATATGGTTGGATGATTGATTTCAGGTATAGGAATCTTCCCTCAATAATTCGGCAATGTTCTGATATGGTGTTCCCGCCGCCGTCGCCTCGCTCAGCTAGACCAAAGCTGCCAATGCTGCAGTGTTACTACGCTTGGGGAGCAGCGCTCCGTTCCAAAAGGCACACCCTTAACTCTCTACATCAGCTTCTATTGTATACTCTGAATCATGCTTGAAATAAGATTTGAAACTATTTCCAAATATTTTGTTTGTTTTCTACGTTTTCACTGAGCATGGCAGGATAAAAGGAAAAGTACGTACGCCGGGAAAGTGATGTATGATGATAAGATCATTGGAAAGAACATTGCTAGATAGAAGAGGAGGAGGAGGCAATGAAACCAACAAGCTGGCTAGAGACCATATGGTCACCAATAAGGAATTACAATGGAGTTATTTTACACAGTCTGAGAAACGCTCTCTCGATGACACTCAGCAAACATCGTAAGTTGATTAGGAATGTTACGTTTTTTCTTCTTGATGTTATTTATGGGTATATGAAAGTATGAGTGAAGTATGAGTATGAGTGAATTGATTACGAGTGACTTATGGTGTTGTGTTCAAGTTTTGGTTATATTTTACAATTACTCTCTCAACACTAAGGTGTTGTGTATCCTGCCATGCTCAGTGAAAACGTAGAAAACCAACAGAATATTTGGAAATATTTTCAAATCTTATTTCAAGCATGATTCAGAGTATACAATAGAAGCTGATGTAGAGAGTTAAGGGTGTGCCTTTTGGAACGGAGCGCTGCTCCACCAGCGTGGTAACCAAGGATCATTTACAGAAGGATATGCTAATCCAATGCAGATTGCCGAGGAAGGTGTTTTGCAGCGGTATCCTTTCAGATGGCGCTGCCGTCAATCAAAACATACCCTGGGTGGGCGGAGCTACGGCCGCCCCACCACAGTTGGACCTGCAAATTCAAATGTCGCCAAGGCATGACTGGAGATCTTGCTGTGTTTGTGGCAAAAAATAAGAAGACTCACCCCCAAGTGAGGCTTCATGTGTTTCCCAAGGATGCCAGAAGGTATGCAAGAATGGAAGTGATATGTAAAATGAGTTGAAAATGTATGAATCGTAAAATAAGATGAACATTTTAAAGATCACCCAGATTTGAATATAAAATTTTCAACCAACATTCTATGACCTTCTGACTGAATGTAAAACTACAATTTGTTTGAGGAAAACTGTTATATGTTACCACGAAGCTATATACAATTATTGAAGTGCTAAATCGTTGCGAAACAGCTATTAGTTTAATAAAAAGTTCACGAAAATATTTGACCTCTGAGTACAATGCATTTATCTAGTTTGAAATAATAGGTTTATTATTACAGTTACATATTTTCAGGCTGCGTGTAGTACTTTTCCCAGCAATGTAATACTCTGCATACATCTATGTCTGGTTATAATTCTAAAATGGGCATTAATTGCAGAGACAAGTCATCTGCGGGGACCATTTTGAGTCAAAATGGAATGGCTGCCTTTGTGGAAAAATTTTGAAGAGATGGACCACCAAAATGTACTTAGCCCTGATCTCTCCATCAGGTGTGCTCCAAGTCACCTGGAGGACACTTCATCTAGTATAGATCTTGGTGCAGGTTAGCTGTAATGAGTGTATTTATCTGTTACATGTATTTCCTGGCGTTACAACTACATAGAGTCAATCCTACAAATGTTCAGTCAGCACAATAAGTTTAAATAACGTTTTTAAACACAAGACAGACCAGTAAAACTCTGTAATTTGATTATAGTGCGTTGATCCTTCACTTCATGAAACAGATATTATTAATACTTTTACCATTCATGAAAAACACCAATGATACCAATAGTAACTTTTCCAGGGATGTAGTAATTGATAATTAAATTTGTTATATTCATAGGCATTTCATAACAATAATTTGTTTGTTTTGTTGAAATCTGTTTCTAAGAAGTACTTCCAAGTAGTTCCAGTGAGTGAAACTTACTTTTCTTCACACATGCTACTCTTGCAATGTTGTATTTGTGTGTCTATAACTCTGAAGCATCATTACTCTCTAGGTACTTCCCTCATACAGTTGACCACGTCACACAAGTGTTTGTTTATCCCAGCATTGAAAGAGTGCTTAGTATAAGGGTGTAAGCCAGGCCTGTCATCTCTATCCCTTCAAGGACCATTTACTCTTTTGATCCACTTAACTGTTAGATACCCTCATGTAGACTCTTAATAAGCTATTTCTAATTTATTATCACCATGTGTCAAACAACCTCGATTACCACTTTACATAATTCTCATACACAGTCTCATTAATGATTTTAATTTTATCTTTACAGCTAACACAGTCCTCTCATATAACTTTCATCCATTATTGTGTTACATTCAATGTCCATAACTCTTGTAATCTAAATCCCTTTCTTCCAGATTCCCTTCATGGATAATGTCATCTAACTCATATCTTTTCATGATTGCATTTGCATTCTTACTTTTGTGTATCCTTAATTTTAAGCCCTCATTCCACATGTACATCTCAATCCCTTATGTCAGTGTTGGTATGGTTATATAATTATTAGTAGTATCAGTTATTTGTATTTCTTCAACTATATGTCTATTGTATTGCCATTGATCCTGAGCAATTAGATTTCTCCTTCTAATATGATATCAATATTACAGAGTGGAATGACACTGAAGTGTGTGTCATTTCCATCTCTTGAGACAATCATGAAAATCCTCCTTCACCGTCTGTCATCCACACTTCCATTCAGGTGAAGGAGACCATTCACTTGCATCATGGTACAGGTAAGAACTCACCCATCACTTTTGATTTTGACATTAAACAGTCCTTCAAAATACTGAGCCAATCTTTCTCTATCTTCCCATCTTACAACTGTCATTACTCTACTCCTATGACCCTCAATTTCACACATATACACCTGCTTCACAAAATGTTCACTCTTCGTTCTCTCAAGATGACCAGAGTGCCTCATTACCAAAGAGCCATGGATAATGGCAGCATAACTGCATCCCCTACGAGCCTGTCTATCTCGTTGAGGGGTGCAAATACTCTAGGTGCAGAATCATTGCCTTCACGGTTCATGTGCATACAAGGTACAACATTTAGTATCATGAATGTTTGTATGTTTGTAATATTTTTTCAGTAGTTTGTTTCTGTTTGTTGTGTGTGTGATTCACTATACACTAGAAATAGAAGTTACCAAAAAATGTAAACTGAAATTAATACAAATGTAAAAGTATTGTCTTGAACTTTTTGATTATTACTTGCATTTTGTTTTGAGTGGAGGGGAAGGGAGGCCAAAAGTAAGACTTTTATCTTGTGTTAAAAAAAAAAGATAGAACTCTTACAACAGTGTTGCCTAGCATTCAATAAAAAAATGTAATGGATATGAAAATGCATTATACCGTGAAAACAGGTGACACAGTAAGTAATATATGTAATTTTTACAGAATATTCTGCATCTGACGGGCAGCACCAGGCCACCCTCACACCGAAGTCTTATAAGAAACGTAAGTTATTAAATAATTTACTATTTATTTTATATATTAGGTTGTAATTTTGGATTACGGCCTATACCATAATATACCTGCAAAGGTGCAACTTTAAAGGGAATGGAGTGATTAGTGGAAGTGTGTTACATTGAGGAGGTTTGGAGATGTAATGAGGTTGAGTTTGTATAGAGACTACATGATTGAAGTTTTAAGTGCAACGGTTATGTTGGACAGAAATTACAGGAATGGCCTTGACCACACAGTAAGGTATTGCTAGAACAGATAAATATGGCCAATATTCTGCCATAGTCAACCGCTAAGTATTAAATGTCCTTGGAAGGGGACAATAACAACTTTTTAGGTGAATTTAGTTTTGATAAAATATTTTTCCCAACAGGTAAAGCAGTGTAAACTTCTGCAGAATCATGTTTCAAGACTTCGAAAACAAAATCAACAACTGATATGTCAGAAAGGCCTGCACTGCCTTGTATGCATGGTGTGTGGGATTGCTTTGTCAGAAAGGCTTGCACTGCCTTGTGTGCATGGTGTGTGGGATTGCTTTGTCAGAAAGGCTTGCACTGCCTTGTGTGTGGGATTGCTTTGTCAGAAAGGCCTGCACTGCCTTGTGTGCATGGGGTGTGGGATGGCTTTGTCAGAAAGGCTTGCACTGCCTTGTGCGCATGGTGTGTGGGATTGCTTTGTCAGAAAGGCCTGCACTGCCTTGTGTGCACGGGGTGTGGGATGGCTTTGTCAGAAAGGCTTGCACTGCCTTGTGTGCATGGTGTGTTGGATTGCTTTGTCAGAAAGGCTTGCACTGCCTTGAGCTATAATTTCTGTAACCACTTGCTCATATAATTTAAGTTTCTGCTTTTTGTAACATTGTTTTTGGGCATTACATAGTGCTGAATGAATGTTATCTACGTTATTGTAATGGGTTTAGTATAACACCGTTATACTTATTACACCATGTTTTTTATCTCTTACTTCTTACAGCATTTGAATTTTTTTTTTTTTATTTCTATGTTAATTTGGCTTGTTTGATCTAAGAAATAATTTAAGTTATTCACCTTAACCTGCCTTTTGATATGTCATGTCATGTTTGGAACTTGTGCATACATACATACTGTGTATGTATGTGTATATATATATATATATATATATATATATATATATATATATATATATATAGATATATAGATATATAGATATAGATATGGTAAAAGCTGTGGTACTTTTTACCGTAAACAGTATTTATTTTGAAAGCTTGTTGCATGAAATATTTGTCAACTGCATTTGTACTTGCCTTTCATTATGATATACAATGCCAGCTGTGCCATTAATACTATACATATGACATCCTCTAAGATGTACTGTGCCGCAGTGGTGCAGTGTATAGGATCCTTGGTGGTAACACTGCAACTTTGGTCAAGCTGGGCGAGGCGACGGCGGCGGGACCAACATATCAGAACATTGCCATTAATTCTTGCTTTCATGCTGGATGTTCCTACTTCTCCTCTAAGAGTACATGTTTAGGCACATTTTGGGGCACCAAGTATTTGTCTGTAAATACCATTTTCTATTATTTGTAATTTGTTAATTTCAGTTTCTGTGAAGTTTAGAATATTGGACTCGTAGAGTATCGATGGTAGACAAACACTCTTCCAGTATGTCTTGTCTATAACGATTTTGTGGCAGCTTTTTGCTATTATTGAGTAGGTCAGGTTTACCAATCTTTGTGCCTTCATAATCATGTTATTCTTCTGTTCCTTAAATATATCCCTCTTGTCTGTTATTATAACACCTAGATACTTAATATTGATAGTCACACGGATTCCCTCAATATTCTCTGGTTTGTGTTCTGCGTTGTGTATGATTATTTGGCTTTTTTCTTTATTTATTTCCATGCCGTATTCCTTGCTTATTTCCATCAGTGTTTTGATGTTATCACAAGCTTCTTGTAAGGTGATGTTCATGCCTCTAGTAGTAAAACCCTTTCTCTTTTCCATTTCTGGGACTCCCTAATCAACAACAAGGAGAGGAGGAATAAGTAAGTCAAGTTTATTTATATTACAGTATCATTATTTTTGTTTTTCCTTTGATGGGGTAAACAGCATCAGTACATACAGACATACATATTTGATATGTTTAAATGCCATTATCTTACTGTGTGAGTGCTTACACACATGCATTAGGTTTTTTTTTTTTTTTTTTTATTCTTCGAACGAATAGATGCTACAGACTAGTAGGTAATATAACTATAGGAATTAATCTATTAATTTATAAATTTAATTGTACTTCTGAATTATTTTTTTTTTTCGGATTTTTTTTTTTTATTTGTATAATTTTTTGTTCGCTTGTAATGTGCTAACATTCACATTTTATTTCAGGTTTTTTGGTTGTGACAACCATAAGGACACATTCCTGCAGATCCTTGTTGGCTTAGCCAGGAAGTTCCCAGAGTTTGAGGTGACACAGTGCTGTAATGGGCACAATGTAATCACCAAGATTCTCCCCGTCGTGGGCAGCAACCTTTTCAATGGTTTTGGCTCCAACTTGTGCAGGGACACAAACTCTGATGTTCACGCCAAGTTGCCCTCCAAACGCCAGGCCACCGGCGACTGTGTGAGGGAGAAGCCATGACCGAATGAAAAGGCAGAAGCTCCAGGGGCAGAAAATATAGGTGATGGGGAGATAATGACTGCGTCTTACAAGCCAGTGATTTGTGTCTCTCTTCAAGGGAGTTATACTTACTGCTACTGCAGATAGTGTTCTTTTTTTTCTGTGCAACAGATATTTCTCTCCCTGCAAGACAGTGACTTGTGCTTTTCTTCAAGGGAGTTATACTTACTGCTACTGCAGACTGTTTTTTTTTCTGTGCAACAGATATTTCTCCCCCTGCAAGACAGTGACTTGTGCTTTTCTTCAAGGGAGTTATACTTACTGCTACTGCAGACTGTTTTTTTTTCTGTGCAACAAAGATATTTCTCCCCCTGCAAGACAGTGACTTGTGCTTTTCTTCAAAAGAGTTATACTTACTGCTACTGCAGACAGTGATTTTTTTTCTTTGCAACAAAGATATTTCTCTCCCTCCAAGAGTGACTTGTGCTTTTCTTCAAGGGAGTTATACTTACTGCTACTGCAGACAGTGTTTTTTTTTTCTGTGCAACAAAGATATTTCTCCCCCTGCAAGACAGTGACTTGTGTCTCTCTGGAGACAAGTACGCCAATTCTTTGAGAGTGAGGCCATCGTCCATCGTGTCAACCTGGTGTGTCTTTCTCGATACACCTTGGAGGAGGTGACAGAGGAGATGCAGACCGCCAGGGAGCAGCTGGTCATGGAGGACACTCGGGTGGTTCAGATGTTGATTGGAGAGCTCTCTGACCTGGACCCTGAACCGCCAGAAGACCTGCTTGCGGCAGCTACAGGGCACTTTTCGGGGTACCTGGGCAGGATGTCCTTGGGTGACCTCTCTATGTGCTGCCAGGAGGAGCTCTTCTGGGATAGCAAAGAAAAGTACCAGCCCACCTTTGAGGGCTGGGACCCCGAGAAGTTCCATGCGTTGACACGCCTGCTGGACAGGGGGACACTAGACGGTGGGGAGGAAGGCCTACATTACCCTTCACCTACTTTGTGGAAGACAGCGACAGTGACAGTACTTCCCTTAAAGGGAGTTATTTGCTCTTACTGCAGAGAGTTTTTTATTTCGTGCAAGTTATTTTCACCCTACAAGACAGTGACGTATGTTGAATAATTTATTTTGTTGCTCATAAACACATTCTTTACATCACTCTAAAGTGTTTGCGTTTTATTTGAGGTTCCTAAGTTGATTGTAAGTATTTTATTCGATTAAAAAAAAAATTGCCATAGGAACGGTTTGCGAAAGACCCATTTTCGAGTGAACAGTTAAGTATGGTGTAGTCTATGGTATTGCATATTAGTATGGACTACATTGGCTATGTATGTATGCGTTTTCAGTTTAAAATTCCAATATTCCTGGAAATTATTGCAAATATGGTGTTTTTATTGATGTCTTAGGATTTAATAATTGTCGCCCACCGATGACGTATGTTGACTAATTTGATTTTGTTGCTCATAAACATATTCTTTACATCACTCTGAAGTATTTGCTTTTTATTTGAGGTTCCTATCTTAATTCTAAGTATTTTATTTGATTTTTCTAAAAATCTGCTGTAGGACCTACTTGCAAAAGGTCAGATTTCGAGTGTCCAGTCAAGTATGGTGTAGTCTATGCAAGGGCAATTAGAAGACATTTAGAGGAACACAAGCTAATTAGACATAATCAACATGATTTTAGCAAGGGAAAGTCATGCCTGACAAATTTATTATCCTTCTATAGGAAAGTATTTGAAATCATAGATAATGGGGACGAGTATTTTTTTTTATCATTAACCGTTGGCGTCAGTAAGCTTATTGAAGCACAGATGGACTTGCCTCGCCTGTTATTTGGCGTAGGTTTTCAGATTTTTATTGTGACGCCTCAAATGTTTAGGTTTTCTCGTAAATATGTTGAGAACGTGCGAGGCTAATCACTGCTACAGCCTTAGACGCATATAAACGTTGTTAGTCCCGTCTGGGGACAGTATGGCAGCAATATTTGAAAAGCTGGACCTGAGAACTAACGCCGTATATGAGGAAGCAATAACACTACTCCAACCCTCCCTACATTACTTCAAGCCTAGCAGCAGACGCTGATGAGCTGCAACCAAAAAACATTTTCTAAGCTCTAAAAGTGAAAAACTATGAAATAGCTATGTTGATTTTATTCATATATTATTTAGATATTGCCTGACCTCTTAAATTCCATGTATAGCATATTTTCAAATGCATTTGCAGGGAATAAATAATAAACCAAGGCATGCTATTATTAGGTGATATCAAGGATGGGGTAAGTTGAGCCACAACATCTGGAGCAAGTTGAGCTACCATACTATTGATAAAATTGTGTATATATTAGCCATGCAAAAATTATTTTCAAAGCCTAACTGAGTATCAAATTTTAGAGTAACACACAATATAATTGTTAAGCGTATTGAAAAATTTTTAAAGTATATATAGGCTATTAAAAAAAGACTGACTGGTTATACAGGATTGTCCCTAAAACAAAGAGTATTTCCTCCTGATATGAAGAACGATCTAGCATACCATGTCAAATTACTGCCAGATATGTTCCATGGATTGTCAGTAGAAAGGTGGTGTTTTTTAGCTTATGAGTTTGTCAAAATATATACAATAAATACTTGCTGTCATAATAGGTTTCCTTTATGTATTTCACAGCATGTAATTAATGTAATGTAATGTAATTAATGTAATGTAAAAAAAAAAAATATTCTATGCAACTAAACTTGTTTCTTTTGTTGTTTCATCATTTTCATAACTTAAAAAAAAAATAACCAAGCATGGCTCAACTTACCCCATGGGGTGGCTCAGCTTGCCCCATGTATGGGGTAAGTTGAGCCATTTGAGATATTGTTTTTAAGTGAACGGCATGACATTAGGAAAGAAGAAATAAAGCTGAAAATCGCTTCATATATGCTTGAAAGATAGAATTTTCAGATGCCATATTAATTTGTATGAATTACGCTTGTGTTTTAGAGATAACTTACGCAAAGCGAAAAATGGCTCATCCTACCCCGCTCTCCCCTATATATATATATATATATATATATATATATATATATATATATATATATATATATATATATTGTGTATATATATATATTTATATATATATATATATATATATATATATATATATATATATATATATATGTGTATATATATATATATATATATATATATATATATATATATATATATATGTATATATATATATATATATAATATATATATATATATATATATATATATATATATATATATATATATTATATATATATATATATATAATATATATATATATATATATATATATATATATATATATATATGTATATATATATATATATATATATATATATATATATATATAAATATATATATATATATATATATATATTCAAATAATTTATATATATATATATATATATATATATATATATATATATATATATATATATGTATATATATATATATATATATATATATATATATATATATATATATATATGTATATATATATATATATATATATATATATATATATATATATATATATATATATATATGTATATACATATATATATATATATATATATATATATATATATATATATATATATATATTCATATATATATATATATATATATATATATATATATATATATATATATACATATATATATATATATATATATATATATATATATATATATATATATATATATTCATATATATATATATATATATATATATATATATATATATATATATATATATATATATATATATACACACACACATACAGGTACATATATGTGGCGGTGGCATAGTGATCTAGCGCTCTGGTATGGTTACCATCCGGTTTGCTCCCTAACAGAGGATAGACGTTATACCTATCTGAGGGAGTTTTAATAGCCAGGATATCAAGGATACTAAATTATCCGCCTAACTTATCCGAATTGCACATATATTAACACCACTACTCTTACCTTCCGCAACTCCTCTCATTGCTTCCCTAATTAGTCTTTCTGTGTCAATTAGATTTAAGTTGGAAAGGGACTGAAATACACTCTAACTATAAAAAAACAAATATATTGAAATAAAGATGACAGAATACACAAAATGAATAATAATAATACAATACAAAAGGTCTAGGGAACTCAAATTTCTGTAACTTCCCCTTTTAACTAAATTCTCTCACATTCCACAATATCACACATATGGTCATTAATAACTCTCCTTGATACAAAAATCACACTACAAAGTTCACGTGACTAATGTACAATATATCATATAACTCAAATTTCCTGCCACTTAACATCACAATGTTACACCACAATACCTCAACTTGTCTCCCAAAATATCTTCACATCACATACTTTTCTCCAAGGCGCCCCGATACCTCAATAATCCTTCACCACACATGGGCATGATCTCACCCCAATTCCCAGTAGTCACCTGTATCTTTAGAGAACACTACACCACCTTTGCTCCAATTCACCACTCCCTCTCACCACACTTCACTACACCAAACACCAAGACAGAAGCTTCTGACAACACCTACATCACTTCCATAACCCCACTGCGCACTAACCACGACACCACAAACCTTCTGATGCTCTCAGGCTATCAACAGACCCAAAACTTCCTCCAAAAACATCACCCGCTTCCCTACACATGTACCACCCAGAGCTTCTTTCTGTCAGCTGACCGCCAGGGGACGCAGAAAAAACGGCGCCAAAATCCAAGACCCGCTCCCTTTTATCACAACGAACGTAAAATAAATAATTTCACTTGATATAATCATATACATCCACACAAAATAATCCTAATAAATACAAAATAAATAATGAAATGTTTAGTTGAATAAACTTAATCCTATGGACCGTATCTCTAGTCATTTCGTACCAACCGTCGCGCCGGGTCGTGGTATTGTGAGTCGTCGTAATATACGCACAATATTGGAACCGCCGGGTAAATTCGCCGGACTGCTATCTCCTCCCTAAGCTTGGCTATCATCGGAATTTGCTGTTAATAGTTTTCGTTATATTCCAATTAAGAGAATTCAGATATTTGAAAGACACTAAATAATTTAAATTAAAAATATTGATGTAGTTTGAAGATGCTCCAGAACATTGAAATACAACAGTTAGATTTTGGTGAAGAACTTATTTGTCGATGAAGAATGGAAGCCACCAGCGCAGCAGCAGACACAAGTAGTTCTGCTCTTTGGCGTATAATTCTAGTTATTTCCAGCTTTTTAAGGTAAGATACATGTATTTCAGCATTCTTGGTAGTATATTTATGAAGGAACTATGAAGAGACACAGCCTTTCATAGCATATTAATCCTAGAATAGGTATACAGTTGTGTTAGGAGCAGATAAATGTAAGAGAAAGCGTTCCTGGCGGCTTGCGTTATACTTTACGCCTTGTGTAAATGTTATTTCCAGCGATCTAAGGTAAGTTGCACATATTTCTTCATTCTTGGTAGTATATTTATGAAGGAACTATGAACAGAAGCACCCTTCCATAGCATATTAATCCTAGAATAGTATAGTATACGTAATAGTGGGAAGGCAGCTAGATAGTTAGACATACATACATATCCTTTCCAGGCTATCTAGCTGAGTGTTTAGATATTGTGACCCCTAAATTACTACGTAAACCAAATATTTTCGAGAATGGTTAAGAAATAGCCCCCTCAACCCTCCCTATTTGTAAAGTCTGTCCTTTTTTTTTATCATAGCATAAAGAAAACTTATGTGAACTAAAGCTTATGTGAACTAAACTTGATAATTTTGGGTCTTTCATGATTCAAGCCAAGCAAGTTGACTAGTGTTATGCTGAGATGTATAAATGCAAGGTTACAACTGCTTATACTATCATTTTCACAATTTTGTACTTTTTACAGTAAGTTAATTATAAACATAATTTATTTAAGAATTATTGGAATGCTGTGAGTGCTGATATTTTGTCATCATTTTAACATGTAAAATGTCAGTCTGGTTGTAAAAATAATACAAGTGCTTATATATATTGGTTCTATCAGTTACATAATGCTAATTTTCGTTGGTTTACTTTATCAGGATATAGTTATATATATTTTCTCTTATCAGAATGGCTAACTATGATGAATTTGGTGACGGTGAAGACCTGGCAGTGGGAGGAATTGGCTGCTAGACCATTATTACATTTCCATCACAGACAGGATCCCTTCCAAGTGTACTAAGAAGAGGAATTTAGACAACGATTTTGACTCTCTAAAGAATGTACACAAGGTGAAAGAGATTTCCATCTATGGTTATGAGGATATATGATAGACTATTACTAATGTTGGTACATCTTAGGATTGGAATAGCTTGATTAACAGTAACAATGTGTTGTCACTAGACTTTTCATCTGTAAGACAGCAAAGTTGATTTAATACAACTATCTACATAAAAAGCTCATAGCGTATGGTACTCACTTGCCAATTTGTAAATATGCAAAAGAGTACCGTATGGTACTCACTTGCCAATTGGTAAATATGCAAAAGAGTACCGTACGGTACTCACTTGCCAATTGGTGAATATGCAAAAGAATACTCACTTGCCAATTGTTAAATATGCAAAAGAGTACCATACGGTACTCACTTGCCAATTGGTAAATATGCAAAAGAGTACCGTATGGTACTCACTTGCCAATTGGTAAATATGCAAAAGAGTACCGTACGGTACTCACTTGCCAATTGGTAAATATGCAAAAGAGTACCGTATGGTACTCACTTGCCAATTGGTGAATATGCAAAAGAGTACCATATGGTACTCACTTGCCAATTGGTAAATATGCAAAAGAGTACCATATGGTACTCACTTGCCATTTGGTGAATATGCAAAAGAGTACCATATGGTACTCACTTGCCAATTGGTAAATATGCAAAAGAGTACCGTATATGGTACTCACTTGCCAATTGGTGAATATGCAAAAGAGTACCGTATGGTACTCACTTGCCAATTGGTGAATATGCAAAAGAGCTATTATAGAGACAATCTACATTGTGATATTTCATCCAGTGAACAAAAACTTTTTATCCAAGCATTTTGCTTATTATCAGAACAACATGATATCGATCATGTTAGAAAAAATTTTGTGATTAAGATTGTTAAATAAATGTAGTTGATGAGAACCAGTTTAATTTTTAGAGCCAATATGTGAAAGGCTTAAAGGAAACCTAATTTAATCCCATGTCATATTTCGTGTCACTAGAGATATTGTTCCTCAGCTGCTTTGTAAGTAAAGCAGTTGACAGGTAGATATAGATAACACAAATATGAAGAAAAACTTAACATAGAAAATGAAAACACTGCAAAAAAAATTACCTGAGATTCTCATGTAAGTTTTTAACATATAGAAAATATATACACTAATGGGAAAAAAAAAAAAAAAAAAAAAAAAAAAACGCATAATCCTTAACATATAGCATACATACATTTCCTTAACATATACAATATACATTGCTACAATAACCTATTCAGTAGCTTCATAAAATTATCTAGCAAATTCTAAAAATCTATTACGATAATGGAAAGACTCCTCCATATTTTGCAGAGCCTGACCTGCTCACTTGTGAGCCTGACCTGCTCAGAGGAGGACGTGCTACAAGGGATACCAGGTTGTATTATCCATTACAGATATTTTATTGTGTTTTTGTGTGTCAACACAAGGGATACCAGGCTATATTTTTACCATAAGTATTTTATTGTGTTTTGTGTACACTTTTGTGAAAAAGTATTTAGATGGCTGAGTGCGTAGTACTTAATATAGGCGAGGAGGTTACAGGTATGGAGGGTGGAGTGGTGAGGTATGGTTCTTGTGGAATGGAGAAACAATGTAAGGTAAGTGGATGTAAATTGTGTGAAGTGTTAGCTAGAAATGTAGCCTTAGAGGAAGAGGTTAAGGAGGTGAAAGTATTGTTGGCACAGACGAGACAACAGTTATTAGAGCTAAGGCAGGAAGCTAGCGTCAGGTCACGAGACTCAGGTCAGGTTAGGGCAGGTGACTCAGGTCAGAGACAAGGGGGGAATAGTTGGAGGATTGTGGGTAGGGGAGAGAAGGGGAGCGTGAACCCTCTCTTGTGTGAGCTGGAATTTCCTCCCCTGGGTCAGGTAGAGTGTAGCAACAAGTTTGGACTGGGCAGTCGGGGGATCGCGCGACTGCCCAGTCTCGACTCCCATATATGGTAAAGTGGGCGGGGCTAGACGGTGGGCGAAGCAGTCTTGAGCGAGAGGCATTGATCGGGTGTGAACGTCAGTGACGGACTGAACGCGGGCCAGGAGAGATACTCTCGCGGAGATGGGTGTCTTCCTTACGTATGTAAGGTTCAATCTTGTTGAGCAATTTAAAGAATAAAATAACAGACATTCTGGTGTAGTTCTCAAAGCCATCAGAGCATTCCTTTTCAAGTTCCGAGAAAATTTGTGACGCCTGAGAAGACGCGGGCTTTTGACGCCTGTCTCGCGTTAGGACGTTCACCCCCATTACCCCTTCGTCAGTCCGACTGCCCAGTCCTAGTGTAGACGTAGCTTTAGCTACACAGGAAAAGGAAGAGGTGGTGATAGAAGTAGGAGCAGGTGAAGGGGACAGGATACCCAAGGCGAAGATAGTGAAGAGGAAGTTAGATGGGAAGGAGAGGAAGGAGGGTGGGAAGGTGAGGAAGGACAGGGAAGGGTTAGAATGGTCGCAGGAAGTGTTAGTTCTGGGTGACTCCAGGATTAGGTATTTAGACGAGACCTTCTGTGAAGCCGACAGGGCAAAGAGGATGACGTGTTGTCTTCCTGGGGCCGGAGTACAGGACGTGGTAGAGAGATACAAGAAGGTTGTGGAGGGGACAGGGAAAGAGGCGTTAGTGGTGGTTCACGTGGGCGTGAACGATGTAGGCAGGGTAAGGTCAGAGGAGCTAGTGCTTAGGTATAGGGAGCTTCTGAGGGAGATAAGGGAGAGTGGTAGGAGGTGTATAGTCTCAGGGGTGCTCCCTTTACAGGGGGTTAGAGGCTGGTGGCTCTCGCATGCCTTTGGCCTCAACGAGAGGTTGATGAGGATGTGTGGGGAGGATGGGGTAGGTTTTATGGATGAGTGGAGCAGGTTCTATGAGAGACAGGAGCTGTATGCCAGGGATGGTGTACACTTCAGTAGGAAGGGAGTGCAGGAACTTAGTGAGTGTCTTGAGAGGGCTGTTAGGCAGTCCAGTCAGAGGTAAGGGTAATAGTGACAAAGGACGGGGTAAAGAGAGAGAGATGCATGAACTAAGTGTCTTTTTTACAAACAGTAGAAGTTAAATAAATAAGATAGACACACTTAGAGGTATCGCATGTGTTGAAGAGTTAGATAATATAGGTATTACAGAAACTTGGTTAGATATTGCAGGCAAACATTTCTTACCTGAAGTAGGAATAGATGGGTACACTTTTTTCCACAAGGATAGAGTAGGGAGGAAAGAGGGAGGTGTGGCACTGTACGTTAGAAACACATTAAATAGCTATGTCAATACCACAACAAAAACAGATAGGAATACGGAGTCATTATGGATTGACATTATTATAGGAGGGAATAAGTTAGTTGTAGGCATTATATATAGGCCTCCGGATTTAGGCGAAGCAGCTAGTGCACCCCTGATGCAGGAGCTTGCAAGGGCATCTAGGTATAATAATTTGTGCGTTATGGGGGACTTTAATTATAGGAGAATAGACTGGGATAGTATGACAGGAGACGGGTGCTCGAAGGAATTCTTAAATGTCGCCCAGGATGGTTTTTTCACACAACTTCTAAGGGAACCAACACGACAGGGAAATATTTTAGATTTGGTCTTAACGAATAATGAAACTTTGGTAAGTCAGGTTGAGATAAGAGCGAGATTTGATGTTAGTGACCACCACGAAATTAGATTCAAGATTAATGCAAAGAGGCAGGTAGAACAGAACACTGCTTTAATACCAGATTTTAGAAAAGGAAATTACCAGGGCCTCAGACATTATTTCCAGAGTATAAATTGGGAGGGTATAGGAGTAGGCAGAGAGGAGGATCAAAACATTGAGATAGAATTGCATTATAATAACATAGTAAGGGAAATTCATACAGGGCAGAAACAGCATTAGAGGATTAGATCAAATAAAAATTATCCAAAATGGATGAATAGCAACATTAGAAGGGAAATTGGATTAAAAAGGGGACTCTATAGGAGAATTAAAAGGGGAGAAGTACAGGTAGTAGGGCAGTATAATGACCTAGCTAGGAAGGTTAAAAAGGATATTAGAACTGCAAAGAGGAATTATGAGGTTAGGATAGCTAGAGATGCCCAGAAGGATTCAAAGGGATTCTATCAGTTGTACAAGGCTAAAACAAAGGAAAGAATAGGACCTCTTAAAGGAATGGATGGCAGCTTGATAGAAAATGTTGAGGATATTAGTAAGGAATTAAATAAATACTTCTTGTCCGTATTTTCTCAAGAAGAGTCGGGTAGGGAACTGGAGCCAGTAAAGATCTTTAGGGGACAAGAGGATGATAAATTAAGCGAAATAGCCATAAGTAGGGAAGTAGTTAGCAAGGAAATAGATAGACTTAAAAAGACTAAATCTCCAGGGCCGGACGATATTTTTCCGAGGATTCTTGGGGAATGTAGAGAAGAACTCGTTGAACCTATTCAAATGATTTTTAGAGAATCACTAGACACAGGAGTAGTTCCTAGGCTATGGAGGCAGGCAAATGTAGTTCCTATATTCAAGAAAGGAGATAAGGCAGAAAGTAGTAACTACCGCCCAATTAGTTTAACATCAGTGGTAGGCAAGATGTTAGAAGCTATCATAGCAAGGGCAATTAGGAAACATTTAGATGAACACAAGCTAATTAGACATAGTCAACATGGTTTTAGCAAGGGGAAGTCATGCCTCACAAATTTATTATCCTTCTATAGGAAAGTATTTGAAACAATAAATAAGGGGGACGAGTATGATATAGTTTATTTGGACTTCAGTAAAGCCTTTGACAGAGTACCCCATAGGAGACTATTAAGTAAAGTTAAGGCTCACGGCATAGGTGGGAAGATAGTAGAATGGATTAGGGGATGGCTTACTGGTAGGGAACAGAGTACAAATCAATGGGAAGAAATCAGAATGGGGTAATGTCACTAGTGGGGTACCACAGGGATCAGTACTATGACCATTGTTATTCATAATTTATATAAATGACTTAGAGACAGGAATAAATAGTGATATCAGTAAATTTGCCGATGACGCAAAGATAGGAAGACAGGTAAAGAATTTAGACGATGCTAGGATGCTGCAAGATGACTTAAATAGGCTGTACGAATGGTCAGAGAAATGGCAGATGCAGTTTAATGTTAACAAGTGTAGTATCATGAGCGTAGGTAAAGGAAATAGGTCTGTAGACTACACATTAAATGACACTACCTTAGAAAGGTCATATAGTGTGAGAGACTTAGGAGTTCAAATAAGCAGTGACTTGCGCCCCAGGGAACAGTGTATTATAGCTAGAAATAGGGCCAACAAGATACTGGGATTTATTAGTAGGTGTGTGACAAATAGGAGTTCTGAGGTCATTCTGAGGTTGTATTTAGCGTTAGTCAGACCCCACCTAGATTATGCAGCTCAATTTTGGTCCCCTTATTATAGGAAGGATATAGGCTCCTTGGAGGTAGTTCAGAGAAGAATGACCAAGATGATTCAGGGGTTGAGAAATTTACCCTACAAAGATAGGTTAAAACGTCTTAATCTCCACGCCCTAGAGAGAAGGAGGGCAAAAGGGGATATGATTGAGGTTTTCAAATAGGTAAAAGGAATTAATAAGGGAAACATTGATCAGGTTTTAGAATTTAGTAGCCAGGATAGGACACGTGGAAATGGGTACAAGCTAGAAAAACTTAGATTCAGGAAAGACATAGGTAGATATTGGTTCACAAACAGAGTCGTGAACGATTGGAATAGGCTGGATAGACACGTAGTAAGTGCTGAGTCAATAGGTAGCTTTAAAAGACGGTTGGATGAGAGTATGGATAGGGATGACAGGTGGGATGGCTAAATATTGGATTATTCCAAGGGTGGGGGACAAGGAACTTCCTCGTGTAGATCATTAACTGGCCTCTTGCAGTCTTCTCATTTCTTATGTTCTTATGTTTTTATAAGCTGTAAGCTTACTTCTGTTTCTTTTCGCTGTAACTCCAGATTTTACCTTTTTTCTTCCAATAGTTTAGTTTTACTATGTGTTCATTTGTTTGCCGTGTAAAGTTATTAATATTTCGAGAAATACTTCATGACATACAAAATAGCTGATATATAAATGATGATTGGAACAGACTCAGTCAGCAGGTAGTTAGTGCACAGACAATAGGGAGTTACAAGAGAAGACGACGACTTCATGGATGGAGGATGGTGTAGATAGCTAATAAGGAGTATAGGATTAACAGGAACTACCAATTGCAGGCCTCGGGGCCTTTTGTAGCTTCCTCATATTCCTATGTTCTTATCTTCTAATGAAACATAGCGCTTGGTGGCGTATCCTCTGGACAAGAGGAATGTTTACGCACGTCTTAAAACATGTATTCTCATCGTGAAGTTTAAAAGGACATTGTGCAGCTCTGCATTATTGATTGAAATAAGCCTTATCATATATTTGGCTGTGTAAAGTTATTGATATGCCACAAAATACTTCATAATATACAAATGAATGATTATAAAACGGAAGTATAGCGTTTGATGGCATCTTTATCCTTCAGATTCCTGACAGCAAAATTACGCATTTCATAAAACATATTTTTCTCAGTATGAAATGTTTTATTTTTAAAGAGAAGTAAGATTGAATGATAGATTCTAATAAATGTAAGTTATCTTGATGTATAGCAGAGAGAATACATTCTTTAATTACCAGAAAAATGTCATTATAATTCAGATAGATCAGCAGCAGGCTGCACAGTGAATTACCAATCCTTACGGAACAGGAACTCCGTAAAAACACGTACTTTGCAGTGTAAAACAGTCCCATGCATAACAAAATGTGCTTTATTGTCAATAAGTTATTAATTGTATACGTAAAATCAAGAACACGTTAGTCAAAGAGGCATATGTACCAAGGAATATGATAAATGTTGCATAAGTTGGTACCGATGACTTGACTAGTAAGGGAGCGGAGTTACGCTTCGGTTTAGAACTTGGAGGAAGTATAAACAGGAGAGGCCATGACGTCACACGAGTGAAGCCGCTATAAGCTCCGCCCACCTATGCAAGTCAACCCAAAACATTGCGCTGCTGACTAGAGCCCCGACACTCACCCACCTCAATACTTTGTCGTTAAGCCGGTTTGTTCGGTCTATGGCTGCACCAGGAGAAGTGAGGATGGAGAAATATCATTTCACCGGTAAGGTATAGAGATTTTCACGGCCAATCATTGTATGAAATGCTAGAAAACTGGGTTAGATCATGAGCGCGCCAAAATTTGCGGGAAATCGTAATGACGAGTTGTCTTCATAATTTTACGCACAATTTATCTTATGTGAGATCTCCATGCGAATAAATCAAATTTAAGTAATGCATATATCTATATGTATCAACAAAAGTGCAGTGAACATATACCATTGACTATTAAAAGTCACAAATGTGATAAATCTTGCCGTGTTTGATACAAATTTCTCTGCTACAATATTCACTTTGACAGTTATGACTTATACAAGCAAATAGTAATCAAATTACTGGACTATATAGTTCCTTGTATCTTCATAATCAATATTAACACATTGTAATTTCTCAAAAAGTCTTGGATAAGGATGTCGAGTTATGGGAGGCAATCATTGGCTCTTCTGATTCCAATAAACTTTTTTGGTAAAAGTGCAGAATGAGGCCTTCTGCCCTTTCTTTTTCTCTCCTTCCTTATATACTCTACATAGTGTACTCAACCCATCTGTGAAGGTTTTAATAAGGGGGATGTAGGAAAAGTTCTTACGATCAGTACTCAGGATAGAACAAGAAATAACGGTTACAAACTAGAATAATGTAGATTTAATAAAGAAATTGGCAGAAATTGGTTTACAAATAGGGTGGTAGATGATTGGAACAGACTAAAAGCGTTTACATGTGTCGCCAAACTTCGTTTGTTTTCACGAACACGATTTTAAGGAGAAATGTCTTGGTTGGTGTTGCCACAATTTTCCTAATATATTTCAATCTTAATGCTTGTTTTTAGTTTTCTTTTATATTAAAAACGACATATATTATATACATATTTTAAATTATAAGCACTGAAATGATCTCAAACATCTTAATTTCTTCAGATTTATTCGAAATAGATACCATGGTTTCTCCGTATATTTCGCACCGCTTCCACCCTTGACTCCACCTAAGGTAGAAGCCAACATCTCGCTATGTAGTACAAATTCCCTTATATATTACAATCATTATGCTTGTTTGTGGATTTCTGTTATATTAAAAACAACATTAATAATGTAAATATTATGTATTTCAACAACTGTCATGATCTCAAACATCTTACTTTCATCTTATTTATTCGAAATGTATATCCTGCTGATTCTGTATTGAAACTACAGCACCCTCCACACTCGTCCTAACCCCACAACATATCCATCTATCGTAGTATACAGATCACCTTACCAGTAGCAGCAAGATGTGTGTGTGTGTGTGTGTGTGTGTGTGTGTGTATGAGTGAGTGTGTGTGTGTGTGTGTGTGTGTGTGTGTGTGTGTGTGTGTGTGTGTGTGTGTGTGTGTGTGTGTGTGTGTGTGTGTGTGTATGAGAGTGTGTGTGTGTGGGTGTGGGTGTGGGTGTATGAGTGAGTGTGGGTGTGGGTGTATGAGTGAGTGTGTGTGTGTGTGTGTGTGTGTGTGTGTGTATGAGAGTGTCTGTGTGTGTGTGTGTGTGTGTGTATGAGAGTGTGTGTGTGTGTGTGTGTGTGTGTGTGTGTGTGTGTGTGTGTGTGAGCACTGGATGTCTTCACATGACGCGGGCCCGGCCTTCGTATCTGGAGTGCGGGCTCGCTCCAAGTGAAATTTTTGTGTTCGAAACTGGATCTGTCTTCAGTGTCTAAATTTTCTTTGACTTACATATTTTTGTGCAATATACAAACATCTTATTTCTTACTTTAATTTGATGAAAATAATTGTAAACAATATGATATGTTTTTTACTTATTATTAGGAAAAAGGGAATAATTGTAAGTCGAAGCTACATACAACCACAAAATGCATTGAAACATCAACACCCACACAGGTTTGAATGTCACATCTTGTTATTTTCTACATTTCTCTAATATATTACAAGCTTTTTGCTTGTCTTTGGCGTTCTTCTATATTAAAAACAATATATATAATATAAATCTTATGTAGACGATCAACTATAATGGTGTCAAACATCTTACTTTCCTCTGATTTATTTGAAATATATACCCAGATTCTTTCTCATGAAAACACACACATCCGCTTCGCTCCACCCACGTAGAGGGCCCACATTCGTTATTTTCAACACTTACCTAATATATTTCAAGCTTTATGCTTGTTTTTGGTTAGCTTTTATATAAAAAACAACATATATATTATAAATCTTATGTATTTCTACAACTGTTATGGTCTAGAACGTTTTACTTTCCTCTTATTTAATCGAAATATTATCTCGCTCACTGTCTACACAGATGAAGTTATGAAGTTTGATGAGCTGTGATTCGTTACATGACTAGAGGCAAAACAGTCGCAAACGCAGAAATTCGTATATTGAAAGTGTTTGCGATATGTTGGTCAGAATTTGCCTAGTTATTGCATCTTGGCAAGTGGTCTTGACATTATATGTAAACGCTTTAAGTCAGCAGGTAGTTAGTACACAGACAATAGGGAGTTTTAAGAGAAGACTAGACTTCATGGATGCAGATGAGAGGTGGATGTAGGTTATAAGGGGATTAGGATTAACAGGAACTACCTAGTGCAGGCCTCAAGGCCTTTTGTAGCTTCCTTATTTTATTATGTTCTTACGGTTTCAGGCGGGGTAAATCAATATTAACCTCGCAAAACGTCTTTGAAGCTAGGTTATGTTATGTTAAAGCGTTTACATGTGTCGCATAACTTCGTAACGTCTTGCCTTGTTTTCACGAACACGATTTTAAGGTTGGTGTTGCCACAATTTTCCTAATATATTTCAATCTTAATGCTTGTTTTTAGTTTTCTTTTATATTAAAAACGACATATATTATATACATATTTTAAATTATAAGCACTGAAATTATCTCAAACATCTTAATTTCTTCAGATTTATTCGAAATAGATATCATGGTTTCTCCGTATATTTCGCACCGCTTCCATCCTAAGGTAGAGGCCAACATCTCGCTACGTGATACAAATTCCCTTATATATTACAATCATTATGCTTGTTTGTGGATTTCTGTTATATTAAAAACAACATTAATAATGTAAATATTATGTATTTCAACAACTGTCATGATCTCAAACATCTTACTTTCATCTTATTTATTCGTAATGTATATCCTGCTGATTCTGTATTGAAACTACAGCACCCTCCACACTCGTTCTAAGCCCACAACATGTCCAAATATCGTCGTATACAGATCACCTTACCAGTAGCAGCAAGATGTGTGTGTGTGTGTGTGTGTGTGTGTGTGTGTGTGTATGAGTGTGTGTATGAGTGTGGGCGTGGGTGTATGAGTGAGTGTGTGTGTGTGTGTGTGTGTGTGTGTGTGTGTGTGTATGAGAGTGTGTGTATGAGTGTGGGTGTATGAGTGTGTGTGTGTGTGTGTGTGTGTGTGTGTGTGTGTGTGTGTGTGAATGAGAGTG
>JAXIVD010002112.1:7500-20000 GCA_036785275.1 Cancer borealis
TTAGTTCAGTGGTAACATCTCGGCCTGTCACTTGGCAGGCTGAAGTTCGCGCCTCGCTTAAGGTGCAAAGTTTTCACTGATGACCAAGCAGTTACTGTCCTCCTTGAGCAAGAGGATGGGGTGTGTGGTGTGTGAAAGGTCACAGCCTTACTCATAGATCGGATTATAATGAGCTCTAAGCTCTCTCCGGGAGAGTAATGGCTGGCGATCACGAGTCCAGCGCGTGATCCCCAGACCATGGTAAATTACACACACACACACACACACACACACACACACACACACACACACACACACACACACACACACACACACACACACACACACACACACACACACACATACACACACACACACACACATTAACTCCTCGTTATTTAATGTTGTCCCTTTTTATACAGTTGAGTTGAGTTTTCCCATAGTACATGACCAACGAACACCCCCTCCAGGAACATTCCAATTCCTATTCTATATAGAAAATACGTTCCCGGTGGATGTCTCTCTTTGGTCATAGTTTAAGAAAATAAAATAATAAAATTGAAAAAATATATATGTAAATACATTTAGACACCCTAGATTCATGGTACCAAATGACAGCACACAGTCATTTATGGTACACACACACACACACACACACACACACACACACACACACACACACACACACACACACACACACACACACACACACACACACATAACATTCACATTTCACCACATCCACCTAACAATAATAACTAGACACATGACCCAGCCAGACGCCATCCCCTGAGGTCCCACCAAGCCCACCACCTCAACCAACAGGAGTCACACAATGGTAGACGTGTGTATGCATTGGTCATCTCCATCACCTTCTTCACCACCCATTGTCTCAGGCCTGCAACAAGCTGTCATCACACATTTCTGCATTGTACCATTGCCACAACCTCCAAGCAGCCTCAGGGAGTGTGGGATGATCACTTGACACTCTTTGGTGGTGCTTATGTATCCAAGAATTATTCAGCTTCAAGTGTTTGGTAAGAATGTCTTTTTAGATCACCATTTGCTATTCCTGTGATGTTGATGCAGTAAGAGTAGTGTGCTAATTCTTCATGTACTCTTCTGAACCTCTGACTTGTGAAGAGTGTTGTGACTGTAACACCTTAAGAACACTTGATTCACATACATCAGAGCACCTGTGATCATCTTTTAAATTAATGAGTTTGTTAGATGTTAGATGTGCATTTAATTTTTACATAGAATGAATGTACACGTACTGTATGCTATTTGAGTCTTTCTTGTCAGAATATATTTTGTGTTAACAGTGTCCTGTACGTGTGTGTTGAGACATGTCAGGACTGTACTTTATCTGTATTAGATCTGTTCACTTTGCGGTAATGACCAAGATTTGTCTAATTCTCTGAGCTTTCTGAGATTTTTTCACAATTATAGAATGGTTTTAGATGAAAGACCAGTGAAGAAAATGCAACTCTGATATGATTTATTTGTTTCAAATGTGCTTTCTATAATGTTCTGTAATAATTTTGACGCAATATATGCAGTACATTCGTTTCTATGAGTGTTGTTGAGGTGTATTATTTTTTTTTCATTTTGATTGGTTGTACATGTATATATATAATTAAATAGATATTTTGTTATCTGAAATATTAGCTTTTTATGTAAAATTATGTGGTGTGTAATTTGTGAGTGAAGTATTTTTATCTTAAATTGAAAGGTTCACTTATTTTTCACGGATACAACTCATTGATTTATGTAAGATACAAAATTGTATTTGGTTGCATCAGAAAACATTATAATTAAGATGTGATAGACTTGGTGGGTCTCAGTTTAGTTCGTGGAGGAAACTCTATGAAATCAGAGGCAGAGGATGTGGCTGTCCTCTACTTAACAACAAAACATTGGAAAATGGATGGAGTCTGTATTCATTACCTATGTATATAAAACAATAGACCTGAGCAGCCACCCCCCACACATCTGCAGCGTGTGTGTGCATGTGTGTGTGTGGGGGGGTGTCCGCTGCCCTCCAAGAGCAGTGTCACTATCTCCCAGCAATATATTAAGTGCATAAGGTTCACCTCATCTCTTGGAATGCCTCTGTGTTGGTCCATCATACTACGCCACCAGTAGCTGTTGTCCAATCAGCACCCATGTTGGCAGCACCCAGCCATCCTGTGCTGAGTGGCAAGTGTAACTAACACAGGGAGATCCTGCCCCAAGAAGGCATCAGCTAGCCAGGGCTGTAGAACTGTCGGTTTTGGGTGCAGCAACTCACTGGGGACAAGTGGGCATACACTGACTTGTCAGTTTCTTAGGAGGTGTGCTCTATTTGAGAGAATTGTACATAAGATTTATTTTTTAGTCCCCTCTTGTTGATAGTTGAAGCTAGCGTTCGTTCATTGTCTGGAGTGTCTGCAGCAGCAGTGGCAGAGCTTTGCACCGGAATACATTGGTTATTTGCATGTTTTATTATGTTTTTTCATTGTATCTCTTCCCGTTTGTCAGACAGCCATGCTTCAGTGCAGGTTATATTGAAGGAATGCAAAGTCCTCTACAATATATGCTGTGAAACGAGACATGTTATAACCTGTCATTGGTTGTGTATGTCTTGCTGCCTCACATTAATGTTTTCTCACTACATGGATTCCACAACTTGGCTATTTTTCCTTTAACTTTTTTCAGATTTAAAAATTCATACAGAAACACATACGTAGGTCTGTCATGCTTTCTCACATAACATTTTCCTACCACATGTCTTTCTGAATCATTAATTGAATTAAATTTGTACTTTCACATACACAATGATCTGTAAGGAAACTACAATACAAATCAGCACAATTTTGTTGCATTGACATGGATTATATATTAAATCTTTATATCTACTTTTCTTTTAAGATTTCAGATCTTAAGTAGACAAAAATATATAGTAACAAAGGTGTCATTCCTACAAAATATAATGTATGTGAGCCAACATTACAAATGGCTCTCAGGTGATAGACCAGCTAAATTAACATTGCAGCAAGTTTTACAGCTGCAATTATAACTGTATTTGGTCAATCTTTCATATCTCATCCTCACCCAAGTTTGTGGAAAGGTCAGGTAGCAGCAGTGGTTGTGTTCCAGACTTTTTTGAAAGGATTGCTTGGCCGCCTACTGCACTGTGACAGGGATCATGTCATGGCATTTCACGTCACCTTAAATTGCATGCAGTGAGTTGGTATGAGAAGTCCTGATTTGTTTTCTTAGAGAGAGAGAGAGAGAGAGAGAGAGAGAGAGAGAGAGAGAGAGAGAGAGAGAGAGAGAGAGAGAGACTTAAGAGTTAGTGAGAGGAGTGTGTATGTGTGTGTGTGCGCGCGTGTGGCCCTTGTCTCGGCCACCTCCCTTTAGGGGATATTGACCTGGTATATAAATAGATCTTCTTCCAAAGGAGCATTGACAAAATTGATATGACATTTATGACCTATTCAATTGTGGTAATGTTATGTTTATCGGAGACAATTCTGTTCTAGAACCATCATTCTTTTGCGTGGAATTGTATTGTGCAGTTGATTTATATATTTTGTCTTCAATTTGTTTTTTCAAGTAGTCATGGTTTTTGCCACTTATTACATAAATGATTGAGTACAGGTTGAATTATTATACACAATGCCTGTAAGAAATAACAAATTAATCATATATCTTACTTTTCTCAATTAATTATGTTTATTTTCAGGTTTCCTAAAGAGAGGTAAATATATTAGAACAGTATGGAGTTTATTTACCTAATTGTGTGTGTTTACCTAGTTGTAAATACAGACACATACACACATAAAACTAGGTGAATACACTATTTACTGTTATGATACATTTACCAAGTCACCCTTTAGGAAGACTGAAAGACCCAATGAATTGTGTGTGTGTGTGTGTATGTGTGTGTGTGTGTGTGTGTGTGTGTGTGTTTCTGTGTGTGTGTTTCTGTGTGTGTGTGTGTGTGTGTGTGTGTGTGACAGAAAACTACCACCCATAATTATTTTAAGGTTCTTTAAGACTCCTCACACCGCCCCACACAGCTTATTGCCACTAATACAAGTTGAGGAAGATGGTGAGCATTGAATGTATCATCTGGGCAATTGTATGGCACTGATGAAGCACTTCATTAACATAAGATTCTGTATAGTATTAGATGCTCTCAAACACTATTGTTACATATTTATGTCCTTTTATCCCTCTCCTCCTCTTCAGTTTGAATCTGTGATGTAGTCATTTTATGCATTCACGTTTATCAAGGATTGTGTGTGTGAACCTAATAACATCACTTTATCAGCTGGTATGTCTTCAGTTAATCATAACAAACTGTTTCAGTAAACTGTATGATATTACATGTTAAAAAATCTATGTAACAAATGACCTTAAGTTTTAAATGTTTTCATCAGCTCTAGAAATTGAGCCACAGTCAGTATGTATTCTTTATATATGCATTAAGTCCTGAAAACCAGCTGTAAAAACTCAAAGTTGTTGATTTTTTCAGCAATTTGTGATAATTCCTTGCAAAACTGAAATTAATTATAACACAAAAACTTGCTTTCAGCTTCATTTATTTTCAGTGCATAAACATCATGACATAAAAGATGAATAGTTTGTTCATGGCTTATTTTGAAAAAAGTGAGTTCATTTTCATTTACTGTAATTAAACTCCATATAACTAAATAGTCTAAGTTAGAACTAAAATAGCACCATTTTTTATCAAGCTTTTATCCATGAGTTTTTTTGTGTTTTTATCCTACATTATATATGTAAATACAAGATCTAACACTACTCATTCCCTGCAATGAGTAGTGTCAGAACTTTAGTCATGTGTGCTTAGCTCTGCAGGCTGGTGACAGATTGTTGGCTCCTATATCAACCTTACCAAACTGTGATAAAAATGCAGAAATGCTGGTTTTTTTCTCTAAGCTCTTGTCAGTAGGAATGTGCCATGTATATTGTGTAATTCAGAGAAAAATGTAAGGTGCCTAGTTGTAAAAGCAAAATTTTACCATCTGTTAAATGATTAGTAGAACTGTATTCAATATCTGAGTTTACTGAATCTCATTATCTCATTCCTTATCTCCTTGATTTATTCTCTCTCTCTCTCTCTCTCTCTCTCTCTCTCTCTCTCTCTCTCTCTCTCTCTCTCTCTCTCTCTCTCTCTCTCTCTCTCTCTCTCTCTCTCTCTCTCTCTCTCTCTCTCTCTCTCTCTTCTCTCTTCTCTCATCACTCAGGACTCGTCATAATAATGGTACATTTTTATTGCCACACTGTTCACCAGAGTAAAGGAGTCATAATAGACTTAATGTGATTCAAGAGTGATGTGCCGTTGGACGTTTTGATAGAACAGGGCATTAAGTAAGCCTGGAACAGAAGAGAGAAAATATGTGCAGTTATTCATGCTACAGAAGAAAAAAAGCTAGTCAGAACCTGATGGAAGTGATCAAGAAAAGGAAAGTGTTGTGGATAATGATAGTATTTAACATTAAATTTGCCCTTTTTTACAATGAATTAATTCATGAGGAATTTGTTGTCATAGTGTTTCTCTTGTTTTCTCGCAGTGTACTGAATTGACTTGCGTTGATCTGAAGGAAGGAGTAACTGTGGCAGACTGTTGTAACACACTGTTGGGATATTGTGTGACCGTCAATAATATTATGGTGAAGCAGATCCTTTTTTATGTATTGATTTCATCATCCTTTTTTTTTATGAATGCTATTTATGAGGAAACATGAGTTTTTTCTGCAAAAGGTTCTTGTTGAATCAAATCAATGAAATCAAGAAAGTGTGCTGTTGATATGAGTACTATGTCAGATTTTTTTATTTTTGATATTTTTTTCATCTCTGCACTTATGAACTGAATGTTTGGTGTTTGGTTATGAGTATCATTTTAACATGCTACTTTCCTTCAAACGTTATCAAAGAACTTGTTAACATGGTCTGATTATTTGATTATATCATTGTATGTTTTTTTTCTGGCCATTGACTTAAGAAAATGTTAAATAACTCCGTGAACAGTTCTAATTTTGAGACAAGTGGCAAGAAAACATTGAAATAATATTCAAGTTTGTACTTTCTCCCATTATATGCTGTTGTCAATTAGCAAGTAATCATAGCAGTCCAAGATCAGAACAAAGAATTCATAACATTGAGTGATACAAAGGGAGATAATTCACCATGACTAGAGGAAGGGAAAGTTCATTTTACAAGTAATCATAAATTATAATACAATAAAAAAAACTTGTATAAAATGTCAGTATTTTCCTTATATCTTTATAACAAAGTCATTTTCTACATGATATGCATATATTATTTGTGGATTACTAAGGTTATATTTTATATAAACAGACTTTATAGTATGGTAGAATAAACCCTAAGAAAAGGATACTGCGCCACATGTTGAGGGGAACCAGCAGCAAGCCATGAGCTTATTAAAACCATGGTACTTTATATTCATATTTCATATGAGATATCTGTGCCATATTTACATGCAGTAAATATTATTGATTGATTGTTTTTAGATAAACCCAGGATTGTGTGGCAGATATATAGTTCTTGATTGAGTCCACTTTTAGGAAATATATTAAAACTATTGGATATTGTGTAGGATTAATAAATATATATTAATTGTTATTCTGTGATTTGTGGCTGTACGTGTTGCAGATGATTTTTTCGTCTATGTATTAGTAATGTGGAATATGCAGGTAGTGTATAAAGATTAAGAAATGCCAGTAAACATTTATGAAGGCTTTAGATACATAAAAGTATGTATATTCAGAATTTGGGGCAGTTTCCGGTTTTCTCGTGAAGTATCACAACTTCTCTCCATCACAACATAGTTTCTACTACAATAGCATTGGTAAGCACAAAGTCCATGTTGAGCAAACTTCCATGCAATTAGAATGTAAATTTACTAGGAATATAGACACGAATTTACAAGCCTGCTTATTAAAAGAAATATATATATATTTGTGTTTGTTTTATTGTCATTGTATTGTCTAATCATAAAGTTGCTTGGACTCAAGTAATCATTTGCATGTGAGTGTCAAGCCACTATAATGATATAACTGTTGTGTTACAGTTGTCTTGTTCAGCGGCACATCAGATGCTCAAAACAAATATAAACATACTAAAAACATACTGCTACTATAGTTCTATACTCTGAGAATGATGTTTTTTTCTTATTTATTTGCACAATGTATTCTATCTATCAATATTTGACACCTGCTCCTAATACTTCCCCAAGTGATGGACAGGAAGCAGAGTCTCCATTTATTCCTGTCCTCACATTCCCTTCTACATGTTCAATTCCTCTCATTGTTCACGTTTTCCTTGGTTATTAGTGTAACCACTGGTGGGTCAAACCTATGTTAATGTATCTGGATAGTTTTTGTTTCACTTTAATGCAAAGGGACTCATTCCATATTTACTAAATAAACAGTTAATGCATAAGATACACCAATACTAATTTTATAGCTTCGTTCCTAAGTGAACAAATATGAATGATGTCTCATTTTACACATTATTATCTTACATGTGTAGCTCTCTATCCAGAAAGAATTTGGGACGAAAAAAAAAGGAATGATGTGGTCCATTAGGATCTCGGAGATGTGGGTTTGTGCAAGAAGGCTACTATAAAGCATGCAGCCTGGCAAACCTAAGTGAACAAGGCCACCAGATGAAAGCATGTATGGAATCTTCTAAATGTATAACCATAACTTGTCTTTTACTTGAACTGATGTCTTATTTTACATTTATATTTTTTTAAAAACACGTTTATGATGCTGGAGCACAATCGTTAGCCTAGAGTATTCAAGGTTAACCAATCAACACCGTGCAGGGAGACGAGCTGCTGAAGTAGGCCTATTGAGTGTTGACTCCTTATGAGACCAGTATTTCCTCACGGCTCACAGCCAATACGTTGACACCACCTCACTTGTAGTGATCGTATAACTGCATTACTTGTTCAGTAAACTGTAAGTGTTTTCATCCAAGATGTATAGCATCAGACTTGGAACGGCTGAGACAAGGGGTGACATGATAATGATAGCCACTGCTGACAGCAACACATTCGTGGTCGCGCGGTGACTGAGCAGTTAGTGTCAGTTTGTCAGTTACGGCTCGGCATTGGTAGGAGGTGGTTGTGCACAGCGTTGAAGGGTGTGTATTGTTGTTTATTATTGCATGAATGTAGACATACAAACAGTCCATAAATGTTATGTCTGCTGAGTTTTTAAAGATAAATAATATGTTATAATCTACAGTCCATATAGTGTTGCTTTCTTGGGCCTGTTAGTGATAGTTATTATGCTAGTGTATCCCGCGCCGCAAGTCTGTTATTTTCCTCATAGATTGTTTCATTATGCAGCTGCGCCGTGAAGCCATGTGAACGTGTTTGAAGCATGAATGTATCCACGCATAAAGTCTCTTATTGACTTGATGGCTGGGTGGGAATGCTTTTGTAACGGCTCCCAAGTTATATGGTTACTTGCTGTCTTATCTAGTGTTCTCTCGGTTACATACTCTGGTTTTGCTGATTATATACTTGTTCTCTATCTATTTATTATGTATCATTAATGCCATTTATTTACCTTTTTCGATCGAGTTAACACAATGTAGGGCTGCCTTCTTCCAAGATTTGTTTCAATATTTTAAAATAACATTTTGTAGAGTACCAAACACAACATACTAAACCTTCCCCCAGAGTTAACTTTCCCCATGACGGTGATAGTATTTGTTATTATCGTTGCGTTAATTGATTGTCGATAACGTTCTATTTCTATCATTCTGTTTTCTGGTTCATGATATGCAGAATATCAGTGTTGGTGCATAATACAGTATTTGAGTTAGGTGACGGTGGGGAAACGGAATCCAGTGTGCAGGGGAGGAAAATTAAGTGTCTGTTTGTATTAGGGAGTTATGGTGATAAATGATTGTTTATTTGTTTTGTGAACGAGTCTATTGTGCAGCTACATATAATATGCTGAGGTAGGAATTGCCTGTTCCAGTCCTGTATTGTGCGTGGAAAGTATGAGTGTTTGTCAGTCAACTCAAATATGTGTATCATGCACCAGTACCTATGTGCTACACATTATCAATCAGAATCAGAATTATTCTGATTGATACCATACACACCAAACATGTATGTTTAGTGTGTATGGTTGTGTGTGTTGCGTGTACGTTGATATGTATGTGGGTCAATGTGATTCTGTATGATTATGCACTTAAGTGAAAGTCTATGTTTGTCTGTGGATGTGAAAGGGAGTTCATGTTTATGTGTTTTAAGCGTGTTGTGATGCCAGGTGTTTGCGTGCAATTGTTTGTTATAAACCTAGCTGCCATCATGCTGATTTGTTCTAACCTTTCAATGTATCAGCACACCCTGATCTTATTTTCACCTTAGAAACAGCAGCAGTAGGCTCTTGTCGCCGCGCTGTGAGAGTGGCTGGGTAATGTTGCCCTATTCATAGGGTTCTTCTTCTTGGGAATTTGATGGGGCCGTGCAGGCTGTGGTGCCACAGCCTCTAGTGCCCCAAAAGTGCAGGTTGCAGATGAATGAGTGGATCAGATCCTGTTGAGTTGACCTGTCCTTTGGAGGAAGGTCCTGGTGTGTTTGAGTACTTTGAAGGCCAGGCCAGGATCTTGAGAGCCACCTAAGATGTCTGTTATTGTTGGTCTGCGGATGTGGAGAGACGACAGTGAGTGAAGGAGTGCCATGCGGTGGGAGTAGTGACGAGGACAGTGAAGTAGGTGTTCTGGGGTGTCTGGTTGTGTAGGGCACCAAGGGCAGTGGGGATCATCAGTCAATTCATAGGGTTATTTCATTCTAGTCTCAGATTCCAGCCACACCCACAAATTTGACCCGTCTAGTGTAAACCGGTTAAACTTATTCACAAGGAGAGAAATACTAGATTTTAATATTCTTTGGATTAATATTTATATTCACTGGGCGGTGATGTTACCCAAATGCGTCACTTGAAATACTAATGGATAAACTTTACTTTCAGTCCGCGTCGCGCATAGTGACGAAACTATTGAATAGTAATACGTGAGGTGAGCTTCCCGGTGATGCAGGTTTGATATGGCTGCGATAGTTTAGGCGTTTACATGTAATGTCAAGACCTCTTGCCAAGATGCAATGACTAGGCAAATTCTGACCAAAATATCGCAAACACTTTCAATATACGAATATCTGCGTTTGCCAATGTTTTGCATCCTCTCGTGTAACGAATCACAGCTCACCAACTTCAGAACTTCATCTGTGTAGACACTGAGCGAGATAATATTTCGATTAAATAAGACGAAAGTCAGACGTTCAAGACCATAACAGTTGTAGAAATAAATAAGATTTATAATATATATGGTGTTTTTTATAGAAAAGCTAACCAAAAACAAGCATACAGCTTTAAATATATTAGGGAAGTGTTGAAAATTGCGAACGTTGGGCCCTCTACGTGGGTGGGGCGAAGCGGATGTGTGTGTTTTCATGAGAAAGAATCTGGGTATATATTTCAAATAAATCAGAAGAAAGTAAGATGTTTGAGACCATTATAGTTGATCGTCTACATAAGATTTATATTATATATATTGTTTTTATTATAGAAGAACGCCAAAGACAAGCAAAAAGCTTGTAATATATTAGAGAAATGTAGAAAATAACAAGATGTGACATTCAAACATGTGTGGGTGTTGATGTTTCAATGCATTTTGTGGTTGTAGCTTCGACTTACAATTGTTCCCTTTTTCCTAATAATAAGTAAAAAGCATATCATATTGTTTACAATTATTTTCATCAAATTAAAGTAAGAAATAAGATTTTTGTATATTGCACAAAAATATGTAAGTCAAAGAAAATTTACACTGAAGACAGATCCAGTTTCGAACACAAAAATTTCACTTGGAGCGAGCGCAGATACGAAGGCCGGGCCCCGCGTCATGTGAAGACATCCAGTGCTCACACAGACACACACACTCTCATACACACACACACACACACACACACACACACACACACACACTCTCATACACACACACTCTCATACACACACACTCTCACACACACACACACACACACACACACACACACACACACACACACACACACTCATACACACACTCATACACACACACACACACACTCACTCATACACCCACGCCCACACTCATACACACACACACACACACACACACACACACACACACACACACACACACACACACACACACACACACACACACACACACACACATATCTTGCTGCTACTGGTAAGGTGATCTGTATACGACGATATTTGGACATGTTGTGGGCTTAGGACAAGTGTGGAGGGTGCTGTAGTTTCAATACAGAATCAGCAGGATATACATTACGAATAAATAAGATGAAAATAAGATGTTTGAGATCATGACAGTTGTTGAAATACATAATATTTACATTATTAATGTTGTTTTTAATATAACAGAAATCCACAAACAAGCACAATGATTGTAATATATAAGGGAATTTGTATCACGTAGCGAGATGTTGGCCTCTACCTTAGGATGGAAGCGGTGCGAAATATACGGAGAAACCATGATATCTATTTCGAATAAATCTGAAAAAATTAAGATGTTTGAGATAATTTCAGTGCTTATAATTTAAAATATGTATATAATATATGTCGTTTTTAATATAAAAGAAAACTAAAAACAAGCATTAAGATTGAAATATATTAGGAAAATTGTGGCAACACCAACCAAGACATTTCTCCTTAAAATCGTGTTCGTGAAAACAAACGAAGTTTGGCGACACATGTAAACGCTTTATATCAGGGTATTATGTGAAGTTTGACAATGAGGTTTTGGCGGTGATAACAAAAATGTAATTTCTGCTAGATTCGCAAGTTTACTGGTGCCAGAGGAGAGGGGGATGAGGTGTGGATGGAAGGTAAATTTCATCCCATGTCAGTTTCTGCATCCACCTAACACATTAATTATCATTGTTATGTTATCAAATTCTTACTACTACCCGGCATCGCCTCCCGTTTACCGCGGAGGAGCGTTCTACTTGACCTTGAGCTACCACCATTTTCTTTACCTTACCTCACAACCTATATTACGATCCACGCAAGAGCAGTGTTTTCGTATCCTAGAGTGGCCATGATGGCTGGGATTTTCGCTTAATTGTACTGTGCAGAGATTTGCGTGCTAAAGACCTTCTTCAATGTGTAAGTAGTAATGTTTTAATGCATATTTCATGTTGATGTTCCTTAGATGTAAACGCTAATTGCTGAACTTATATTTGTTACGTTTTTATTGTTATTTATTTGGGGTTTATTTACGTATTTATCTATGCGTTCCTGTTTAGCATTCTTCCCAAGGAC
The DNA here is from genome assembly GCA_036785275.1 of Cancer borealis. Taxonomy (NCBI): domain Eukaryota; kingdom Metazoa; phylum Arthropoda; class Malacostraca; order Decapoda; family Cancridae; genus Cancer; species Cancer borealis. The sequence continues at coordinate 19,863 of JAXIVD010002112.1, forward strand.
ATCAAGTAATTTTTCTTTTGTAATATCACTACACTACTGATGAATAACAATAACCAGGTAGGCTACTTAATCTTTTGCTTACTGGATATCTTAAAATTGATTATCAAAGCCGCCGAGTGAGCGAAGCCTTCGTTGAAT